>JAXCGZ010021047.1:87500-89676 GCA_037179515.1 Halocaridina rubra | reverse complement strand
CGGCTTTCCTTCCCTGGAATATTTACCTGTGTGTGTGTGTGTGTGTGTGTGTGTGTGTGTGTGTGTGTGTGTGTGTGTGTGTGTGTGTGTGTGTATGTGTGTGTGTGTGTGTGTGTGTGTGTGTGTGTGTGTGTGTGATGGCATATGATAGTAGAAGAATGGTAACTCAAAATATCTATGGCTACCATGTAGATGGTAGACGTGCAGAGCATAGTGCCAATGATAAAACTACCATAATGATTGTCTATTCATTCATTGCTATATGAAATAGAGCTTGCATATAGACAACAAAATTTGTGAAAGAACATGAAAATATCTACATCTACCAAGTAGATCGTAGGCTTGCAAGGCTTGATAGATAATGACAAAGCTACCATGATAATACCTACACAAACACACATACATAAAAGACAACTAGTATATGGACAGAAAAATTGTGAAAAGGTTATTAAAATATCGACATTTACCACTCAGAGGGGTAGATAGGTAGAAATAGTAAGAAATTGGCGTAGTTTCTGTGATAATGGCGACACAAACAGAGATAAATATGAAAAACCTTCACATAGACAAAACGTCTACCATAGAGAGAGAGAGAAAGGTAGACAGAAAGTGCAGCCGAGTTTGGGGGACGTTTCTAATCAAGCCGTCTCTCTTTGAAGTTTATATATCCAGGGAGAGCTAGCGTTTCAGATTCCAAATGAAGCATTGAGAGGGAGAGAATAGCATGTGAATGGGGGAATCCAATCCTACAAGAGTAGTGTTGGGGAAAACAAAAGACAAGAGAAAAATAAAAAAAAAAGCGCAGTAATATCTGTGTATCAAATAGGGCGCAGCGTCGTTTCTTCTCTTTTATTATACCTCTCTTATTCTTTCTTTATTTTTAATTTTGCTTTCTTTATTTTTTCTACTCTCTCATTTGGTAGTTGTAAGGAAAAATCTACTATATTTCACGTTATGTATCAGAACAGTATTTATGTTAGATACATATAATAATAATAATGATAATTTTATCTACCTTGGGTGTTTCCCCCTTTAATTGGGGGGTAGCCGACATCAAAAAGAGAAAACAATAAGGGGATTACTTTGCTCTATGGGCAATGACGAGGGAGCTAGCGACCATTCAGATGGCACTGTTGGAGTGCCACAGTCCATCCTCCCGGCTCATCCACAGCCTGTGCCGCTTCACAACTGCCAACTCCCCTACTGCCCCTACCACAGGGCTACCTCTGTAAGATGCAGCCCCATGGTATCAGCAGATGCCCATCAGTGCTACGTCACAATCGCTCGCCTCTCATTCCTATTCCTAGCACGCTTGCTTGCGTCCCTCACATCCATCCTCCTATCATTCAGGGCTCTACTTACTCCATCCATCCACCCAAACCTAGACCTCCCTCTAGAATTTCTCCCATCAAATCTCGCATTCATCACCTTTTTCAGTAGTCTTTCATCATCCATCCTTTCCACATGGCCAAAACATCTCAGAACATTCATATCTACCCTGGCTGCAATTTCTATCCTCACACCCATTCTTGCTCTCACCACTTCATTCCTAACCCTATCCAACCGAGATACACCAATCATACTCCTCAGGCACTTCATCTCAAACACATTTAGTTTCCGTTACTCACTTACTTTCATACCCCATAACTCTGAGCCATACATCACAGTTGGCACAACTACTTTCTCATACAAAACTTTCTTAACATTCATTTCCAACCCTCTATTCTTCATCACTCCTTTCAACGCACCCAACACTTTATATTCATTCACAGTGTGACACACATCTGCTTCCACTCCACCATTTGCAGCTATGACCGAGCCTAAATACTTAAACTGATCAACTTTCTCAAGGGTCTCTCCATTCAACATAACATTGAATCCAGCACCTTCCTCATTTTTTGTAAACCTCATAACCTTACTCTTTTCCACATTCACTCGCAACTTCCTTCTCTCACACACAATTCCAAACTCTGACACTGACACAGCTTCTTCTCTGAATCTGCCACCACCACAGTATCATCTGCAAACAGCAACTGATTCAGCTCCCACTCGCTATCATCTCCATCTACCATTCTCAAACCTCGACCACGCACTCGCTCATTCACCTCTCTTACGACTCCATCAATATACAAATTGAACAGCCATGGTGACATCACACATCCCTGTCTCAGTCCCA
>JAXCGZ010021047.1:77500-82500 GCA_037179515.1 Halocaridina rubra | reverse complement strand
GAAAATATCCAGTTAAAATAAGATGTGCCAAATGTTTATTTATCAAAAGTAAGAAGCCGACAAGTAAAGTAGATATATCAGTTATATTATATTCATTTTAATAATATATGTTTTATTGTTGTTTGTGGTTTTGTGGTTTTTGAAATTCTAAATAAAATAGCATTTTATATTGTTATATTTTTTTTAACATTCTTTTTATTTTTTGTTATTGTTTAATTGCTTTATTCTAAAATTTTAAGCAACTCACCTGTATATATATTTATAAAAATTCATTATTTGATAATTAAATGGGTTTGTTCTGTCATTTTACAGACGAAATATGTCAACTTGTGGCCTTAATTTTTATCATGAGTGTGACACCGGGACAGAAACAAAATTGCCCTCATTAATAAAGGCTAGGGTACGAAGAAAACACCACGACGAAGGAAAAGAAAAAGGCCATGGACAAGGCAGAGATGAGGTAATGATACACAACGGAAAAGGACAGATTGAAAGAATAGTCAGAGTACAGAGGACCTAGAGATATGGCAGGATTAGGCCCTGAGATGAAGACAGATCCGCTTTTTGAAGGAAGATAGGTTATAAAAATCAGAGAGACAGAAGAAGGAAGAGAGTTCCAGAGTCTGGAGGTACATAGGAAGAAGCAGTCGCTACATCGACCAATCCGCAAGCTACAAAGCTCCACACAGTACCTGTGAGACGAGACCACTTGGCGAGTGCTACGTGGCCTTAGCAGTGGGGGAGGGATTCAACTGGCCAACTCATCAGAGCAGCGATATAAGTAGTAGCGATAGGAAAGAGAAAGGGATGATACCTTACAGCGAAGAGAAAGAGAATCCATATTAGAAGTAATAGATTCAAGCCTATCAAGGAGATACGTATAAGAAGAGGCACGCCAGATGTGTGAGCAGTATTCTAAGCAGTGACGGATAAAACCTTTATAGATTTTAAGTAACTGTGCAGAGTAAATGCAATGATAAAAGCGAAATAAAATGTGGTTCCTCCAAGACAAGTTAGACTATTAGAGCCTATATGGAGTCCTATTATGTTCATAGAATTAAGAGGATAACTTTCGTTAGTTTTGAAGATAATAGGGCTATCAAGAGGAGAAAAAGATAAAGAGATAGCCAAAAACTATGTCTTTGAGGCATTAAATTTAACTAAATTTTGTGTGCCCCACTCACATACCCTTTGCAAATCAGAGTTGAGAGTAGCAGAAAGAGTGACACGAAACTATTTACGAGTAGCAGATGAAGGTTGTAAAGAAAAGGTAGAGGAAAAAATGAAGGGTAGAATCGTCGGCAATGGCGTGAAGAAGAGCGGAAGATAAGAACTGAAGAAGATCATTGCTGAAAAGAAGGAACAGAGTAGGTGAAAGAACAGAGCCCTGTGGAACACCACTAGTAACAGGGAATGGGCTACATATTGCACCATCAACAAACCACAGATATAAAACAGTCAGAAAGAAAACTGGAAATCAGAGAATAGAGAGATGGGGTAAAGCTATAGGCAAGGAGTTTGGCCAACAGAGCCTTGCGCAAGACTCTGTCAAAAGCCTTAGAGATATCAAGGGCGACGATAAAGGAGTCTCCATAGTTTCTTAGAGAAGATGACCTTAGATGAGCAAGATAGGACAGGAGATCACCAGTGCATCATGCCTTGCGGAAGTTATACTGGTAATCGGAGATATGTGAGTTAGATTCAAAACGTTTCAAAAAGTAAGCATTGAGCAAAGTTTCAAAAACTTTAGCTATAAAAGAGGTTAGGGCAATAGGTTGGTAGTTTGACGGAAAAGAGCGGTCATCCTTTTCAAGAACAGGCTGCACTAGAGCATGCGTCACAGATGAAGGATAGACACTGGTTGAGAGAATGAGGCAAAAAAGACGGCAAAGCACGGGAGCCAGTTCTCCTGCAAATTCCTTAAGGACCCTTGCAAGGACACCAACGGGCCCAGATGTCTTGTTCGTCTTTAGCGAGGGAAGAACCTTATGGACTTTGCGTGAAAAAAGGATAAGGGATGGCATAGGGTTAGAGAGGGTAAAGATTGTGGGAGAGGTGCGCTGGAATCTATTCGGAAGAGTTGGCAGAAAAATAAGTGCCAAAGAGAGTGGCTTTGTCAGTGTTAAAGCAAGCTATAGAACCAACAGAACGAATCTGAGGGGGAAAGCTTGAGTTACAGACGTTTTTGGGTGAGGTTTTTGGTTAAGAACCAGAAACATTTGTCAGTGGGAAAGGAGTTAAGGTCATCAACTTTCCTTCTTATAAAGAAAGCCTTAGCCCTTCGAATTTAAGCAGGACTCTGATTCCTTGCAACTATAAAAGCAGAGCGTGTTAAATCAGAATGAGAGGCTTCGTATGACCGGTGTGCCCATTCCTTGGCTGAATAACCATGGAGCAGGCACGATCAAACCACGGTTCAGGGGGAGAAAAAGTATTCATAGAAAAGGGGATGTACACCTCCATTCCCGAGGTTATGATCTCGGCAACTTTTTATTATTATTATTATTATTATTATTATTATTATTATTATTATTATTATTATTATTATTATTATTATTATTATTATTATTATTATTATTATTATTATTATTATTATTATTATTATTATTAATATTATCATAATTATTATTATTATTATTTTTATTATTTTTATTATTATTATTATTATTATTATTATTATTATTATTATTATTATTATTATTATTATTATTATTATTATTATTATTATTATTATTATTATTATTATTATTATTATCATTATTATTATTATTATTATTATTATTATTATTATTATTATTATTATTATTATTATCATTATTATTATAATCATCATTATTATTATTATTATTATTATTATTATTATTATTATTATTATTATTATTATTATTATTATTATTATTATTATTATTATTATTATTATTATTATTATTATTAGTAGTAGTAGTAGTAGTAGTAGTAGTTGTAGTAGTAGTAGCAGTAGTTGTAGTAGAAGTAGTAGTTCATCTATATACCAAAGCCATATTCCCCCTTATAAGGGGGGTGACTGAGACAAAGAAAATACTTTGACTTTTTGTGGGAAGTTAATGCAGAGGAGGGGATTCCCAGTCCCCTCGCTCACTCCCATTTAGTAGACTTTTACGACACGCAGGGAACAAGGAGGAAGTATTCTTACCCCTTCTCTCAGTAGTAGTAGTAGTAGTAGTAGTAGCAGTAGGATAAAAAAGTCTTTCACAAGAAGGTACTGTCCTTGCCTTTAATGGGAAAGTGGGTCCGTGATGTAAAATCAAATCAGAAATAATAATAATAATAATAATAATAATAATAATAATAATAATAATAATAATAATAATAATAATAATAATAATAATAATATTAATAATAATAATAATAATAATAATAATAATAATAATAATAATAATAAAAATAATAATAATAATAATAATAATGATAATAATAATAATAATAATAATAATAATAATAATAATAATAATAATAATAATAATAATAATAATAATAATAATAATAATATCAGATAATAATATCAGAAAACTACAAAATCAAAATGCAAATGACTGCAAATAATACTTTCCTTAATCAACGACAATTCTTCTTCTCTCTTCGGGGTCTCAGATGATCTCTCTCTCTCTCTCTCTCTCTCTCTCTCTCTCTCTCTCTCTCTCTCTCTCTCTCTCTCTCTCTCTCTCTCTCTCTCTCTCTTTCCTTCTTTCTTTCTCTCATCATAACTTTTCAGAGTCAATTAAAAATAATAGAGAATCTCTCTCTCTCTCTCTCTCTCTCTCTCTCTCTCTCTCTCTCTCTCTCTCTCTCTCTCTCTCTCTCTCTCTCTCTCTCTCTCTCTCTCTCTCTCTCCCTTACTCGCTTACCAGAACTTTCCAGAGTCAATTAAAAATAATAGAGAATTATGAGTGGACATTATCACGTTCCTTGTAAGCCTTTAATAAATCTTTGTAAAACAAATTAATTACATTACATGAAGGAAATTTTCCCTTCTCTCTGTTTCTTATATCTATTCTTTTTTCTTTTTCTTCCTTTCTTAGGAAAAATCCTCTAATTCTCTTTCCAGAAATGACAAGAGTTTTTCTTTCTTTTTGCTCCTCCTCACCCATTCTCTTTATTGAAATAAGAACGAGAATAAAACAGAAAAAAGAGAAAATAATGGTTTAAAGCAGAGGTAATTTATGTTAAGGATGGATCCGAAGGTTTCTTTGAATTACCTCTAAAGTGGGATTTTTTTTTTATAGTTTTTCTGGTTGCAATGAGCTTATTTATTTGTTTCTTGCTTTTTGTGTTAATAATGCATTCATAAATTCATAAATATTGACTGCAATCCCCTTGTAAGGGTGCTGGCCTCGTCATAGTACAAACATTCACCAAAAGCTGCCATACTTCGATTACCCCTCTTAGCTCCTTGGCGATGAAGGACTGCCACAATTACCCCCACCTCCCTGCTTGTGTCATCCACAATATAAATGGGTAAGGATCTTTTAACTGTGGTTATCATAATTGTTAACAATAACCTTCGTTTTACTTTAATGAAAAAGCTACAATAGTTTTATTTTCTTTCATCTCTATATACAACATGCATTTGGAACATAGGCATTATTACTGCTGGTAAGTATGTGGCCGAGTCAAAACACACACATTCATCAACGGAGCTACTAACATCATGTCACGTCTTAGCCTTTTTAGCAATGAAGGGTCACCTCAATTCCATTTTGCCCACCACCATACTGCTAGGGTCATCCACAGTGTAAGAGGACAATGCCCTTTTAACCGAAAACTCAAAATGTTTTTTTTAAACTTCTCTTATTATATCATCACCTTCACAGAAAAAGAGGACTTACTGAAAAAATTCACGATTTGTGTTCATGATTTGCCTTTTATGACATTGGAACATAATTCCATACTTACACACAATGGTCGCATCCCCCCTTGCAAAAGGTGGTAGAGTCAAAGGATACATATTCAACAGAAGCTAA
>JAXCGZ010021047.1:67500-70000 GCA_037179515.1 Halocaridina rubra | reverse complement strand
AAATACGATTGAATAAATTTATAATATAAAACAAAAGACGAAAAAACAAACAAATAATTCGCAAAGTGGAAGCTAGATGTAAATTTTAATAAAAAAAAAACAATGTTAAAAGAAAAACAAGGGAAAAATTAAAATAAATATAAAAAAATAACACAACAAAGAGAATGTGGGAACGAGACAAAAAAAAAAAATAGCGAAAAAAAAGGAAAATCAAAATATGAACAAGTAAAACGAGCGATAATATATATATATATATATATATATATATATATATATATATATATATATATATATATATATATATATATATATATATATATGAAATAAGAAAAAAGTTTAACGCAAAAACCGAAAAGAAAAATGATGAGGTTCGAATACTGAAAAAAAAATGAAAGTAAAAAATTGTATTAGAATATGAATAACGAGCGAAAAAATATATAAAAATAAAAATAAAATTAAAGAGGAAAAACAATATTCGAATAAGAAAAAAAAGGAAAAAATAAGAAATTATAGAAAAAAAACGAAAAAAAAGAGAGATTCCTAACAAGAGAGAGAGAGAGAGAGAGAGAGAGAGAGAGAGAGAGAGAGAGAGAGAGAGAGAGAGAGAGAGAGAGAGAGAGAGAGAGTATTCAAGTGACAAATTTGGCCAATCAAAAACGCAGATTCTCAGATCCAAAACGAAGAAAGAAAAAACGCATCGAACGATAATTTTCGTAATGGACCGATCAATGCAAAAAAGATAGAAAAATATATAAAAAAAGATAAAGAGAAATAAATAAAAAATAAAAGAGTAAAGAACAGTGGAAAATAAAATGAAACAAAAATAAAAATGTGGAATAGAGAATAAATAAAAAATAGAAGACTAGGGAATATATATATATATATATATATATATATATATATATATATATATATATATATATATATATATATATATATATATATATATATATATATATATATATATTATATATATATATTATATATATATATATATATATATATATATATATATATATATATATATATATATATATATATATATATATATATATATATATATATATATATATATATATATATATATATATATATATATATATATATATATATATATATATATATATATATATATATATATATTATATATATATATATATTATATATATATATATTATATATATATATATATATATATATATATATATATATATATATATATATATATATATATATATATATATATATATATATATATATATATATATATATATATATATATATATATATATATATATATATATATATATATATATATATATATATATATATATATATATATATATATATATACATACATATATATATATATATATATATATATATATATATATATATATATATATATATATATATATATATATATATATATATATATATATATACTGTATATATTCTATTTTCATAAATATTTGCAAAATCACATAATTATCCCTATTCTCTTCTATTTATTTAAAAAAACCTTGCTCAATTTTTTTATATATATATAAAGGACGCATTTTATTACTGATTCTTGTGTACCCTCTGCAAAGATATTTGTCTATTAGCAATAAAGGAAAACAATTTCTTTTTGAGTTTTCAAATACCCTCTCAGAAGATATTTATCCTTTGACAATAATTTATATTTATATTTTTGCCATTTCCAATAACTGTTTCAAAACAACTTTGGACCCCTTCACCCATCTGTCTCCAAAGACAAACCGCTCTTTTTTTCCCTTTTCATTTTTCTTTTCTTCACACTTACCCAATGTTCTTCTCCGCCTTCAGAGACTCAAAGAGTAATTAAAAACACCAAATGAATAGAGGGGTCCTTCCCTTCTTTACCAACCACCTTCCCCTCTTCCACCCGCCAACCCCCTCCCATTCCACTCCAGTAAGCGAAACATATATCTTTAGCAAATGGTTTTACAGCTCTTGAGCTTACCCATTTTTTGTCATTTTCTTTCTCTCGCGGTCCAGCCAATTCTCTTCTCCTCTCTCGCGGAAAAATAACTTTGCTTCGCGATTAATGCCCTTTCACACCTACCTTAAAAAATACAAGCTGCTAATTCGTCCATTCGTATTCCCAAATAAGAAATTCATTTGCAGCCCATGATGAGATCAGTTAAGACCTAGAGCATTTGATTAAATTCCCCATAATTCTACTTTTCTTCCTTTTAGCTCAAAAATACTTTTGGATTGCGTTTAATGCCCTCGCACGCCAACCTTAAGAATTTATGGGCTGCTAATTCGTATTCCTAAACAAGGGAAGCACCTGCAGCATATAAGGAGCTCATTTGGCCGTTGAACACAAGGAATATGATTAAATTCTAGAATAGATGACGGCTGTTAAAGGCTTGGTGTGAATCGTATTGTTGTCTTGTGTTTGGAGATTCACGATGCCTCATTCTGGGCCGTAAAGATAGCTGTGGTATGGGGGATGAACCTCTTATACCCTTGT
>JAXCGZ010021047.1:42500-60000 GCA_037179515.1 Halocaridina rubra | reverse complement strand
CTATCATCAAGCTCAATATATCCCCACTTAAAGTCAAGGTCTGCAAATGGAGCACCATCAACCCTTTAATATGAGCACCATCACACAGAGAGCATTCTCCCTTAAAGTCGATTTCTTCATACTAACTATCATTAATTCTAATATATTTTCATTAAACTCATCCTTTAAACTTGAGTAGCAACAAACCTAAAATACCTCCACTTAAGGTCTATTTCTTTCAACTAAGTAACCTTAACCCTCATATACTCCCACCTAAAGTCGACTGTCTAACTTTATGCTGAGCACCACCATTCCTAAAATACTCCCCACTTGAAATCAACTCTTTAATCTGAGCCCCATCAAACCTAAAATTTTATCACTTGAATGTTAGTTTCTTCATACTGACTACCATTAACTCTATAATACTCCCACTAAGATCATCCTTTAAAGTTGAGTACCAGCAAACCTAGCTCCCACTTAAAGTCTATTTCTTCAAATTGAATACCATCAGCCATAAAATACTCCCACCTAAAGTGAACGGTCTGACTTAATGTTGAGCATCACCAACCCCACAATATTCCCCACCTGAAATCAACCCTTCAACTTGAATAACATCAACCCTAAAGTACTTCAAGCAGAAATGCTTCCTTCAACTTGGATACCAGAAACTCTTTAACACTTCCATCAATAATCTCCCATTCAAAGTAATTACCATCGGATTCGGTTTAACGTCACGAACTCCCTTTTCTACCAAGGGCTAGGACGGTTGCCTTCTTACGAAGGACTTGTAATGGTAGATGTAATCGTTACCCTGAGTGTATGCCCTTACTAACCTCAGTCCGTGACGGGGCGCGAACCCTCGACCTGCCGCCTCAGAGTCGCAGACGCTACCATTTTGCCACGGAGACTCATAATTACCATCAATCCTACAAAACTTCTTTAAGTATTCCAAATACCACATATAAGTAAGATCAGAGTTCCTAGCAAGGCTCCGTTCTCCCCTAAATCCACATTCAAAATCAACCCTAAAATGCTCCCACTTAAGTTCTCCCTCAAGTGGAGTACCAACAATTCTAAAACACTCCCACCTAAACTCATCCTTTCAAGTGGAGAATTCCTCAAATTCTCCATCTTCTCACTTCTGCGTGGTGAGATGGAGGTGCTGCTCTCAACCGAAGTCATTTGTTGTTCTGTTTTAATTACTCCATGACAGATGGGGCTCTAGAGTCTGGCAGAACAAGAGGCGGAGGATGCCGTTAGTGGTATGCAATGGCGCAAACGCTAAGCTCCTGTTTCTGTGGCAACACAACGGTTCGAATGTCTCTCTCTCTCTCTCTCTCTCTCCTCTCTCTCTCTCTCTCTCTCTATCTAACTATCTATCTATATATCTATCTATCTATCTATATATCTATGTATCTATCTATCTATCTCACACACACAAACACACCCACACACACACACACACACACACACACACACACACACACATACACGCTCAAATATTCAAGCACAAAGAATTAACCTCTATTGTAGTAGCCGTACTACACGCTGCCAAGGAAAAGTCCTCTTCGGTGTTAGTGAGAAATAAGTAAATCGAATACTTGATAAATACAATGACGTATGATTAAAATAAGTATATAAACAAATAAACAATAAACAATTATATCAATAAATAAATAAACATACACTGAAAGAAATTGCATAACAAAAGCATTTTGAAAAAAATATTTAAGAAATATGATAAATTGAATAAAGAAAGGAAAGACTAAGTAGAATGGGCTCTGGACTAGGAAGGCCAAATTACCAAGGAGAGAGAGAGAGAGAGAGAGAGAGAGAGAGAGAGAGAGAGAGAGAGAGAGAGAGAGAGAGAGAGAGAGAGAGAGAGAGAGAGAGAGAGAGAGAGAGAGAGAACCGTCTGGACAGGAAGGAAGGTTGGAAGGGACTAAAGTTTTCAGGAAAGTCCGCAAAGGGAGAGCCGATTAAGTCTGGAGATAATCTGCAAGAAAAAAAAAAGTAACTTTTTTCTTTATATTCCCATTTTTTATTCACTTTCAATCGGCTCTGGACCCAAAACAATTAAGAGTCGGTCAATTTTGGCTTTTAATCAACTGCCCCTCCAAAAAAAAAAAAAAAAAAAAATCGGGTCTGTTAATTTTGACTTTTGATCTGGTCTGTACCCTCAAAATTCGGTTACTTTACTGGTCGATCAGTGGTTTAGTTGTTGTGATGCTTAGACCACAATAAAAAAAATTTTTTTTTTACATATGTCCGGCACAGATATAAGGGACAGTTGTAGTAGCACAAATAATAACAACAGCAGCAGTATCATTAACAGCAATGGTAGCAGTAGAACAAACAACAACAGTAACAGTGGCTAGTAGTAGTAGCAGTACAAACAGCTTCAACAGTTACAGGAGCTTTACCGATAAATAGCACCAACAGTGGTAATAGCAGTAGCACAAACAACAACAAAAATAGTATTAGTTGCTTTCACAATAACAACAACAACAGTAGAAGCAGCAGCGAAAATAGCAACAAAAGCAGTGGCAGCAGTAGCACAAACAGCCGAAGCAGCATAAGTACCTATAGCACAAACAGCAGCAACAGCAGTAGTATCATTACCACAAACAACAACAACAACAGTATTAGTAGCACAACCAGTAATAATAACAGTATAATCAGTAACAAAGAATCCACAGTATCAGCAGCTATAGCATAAAAATGACCAACAACAGTTGTAGCAGCAGCAACAATAAAAAGCACTAACAGCATGATAACAAAAAATGCATATATATGTATATATATATATATATATATATATATATATATATATATATATATATATATATATATATATATATATATATATATATATATATACATATATATATATATATATATATATATATATATATATATATATATATATATATATATATATATATATATATATATATAAAACAGCGATAATAACAGCAAGACAAATCTCAGTAGCATAATGTCACTAAAAAAAGCAACATTTACATAAAAAATAAAGCTTAGCAGAAACAGCATAAACATGAAAAAGAAAAAACAGTAACAAGGACGTTTAACAGGGTTCTTACAACTATAGCTAATTACACCTGGGTACACTTAATTAAGGATTCTAAAAACCTCTCCTTCAGCAGCATTATTAAGCAGAGCGGAACTTAAAAACTTGAGTGTAATGCTTCTCAATGCAACGTAATGCAATGCCGGCAAACTCTTGGCTCTTGCTTTCCCCATAAATATTTGCTCAAGTTAATTATATTTACAGGAGGAAGAATATTGGAAGATACCGACGGGTGTTTAACATGATCTCTTCAGTTGCTTTGGGGAGGAAGCCAATGGACTGAAGAGGAACTGATGATGGAAGAAATTAGTACATTAGGTACTGTTAGATATGGCTGTTAGGTTAGGTTATATATATGCATTACACACTCATATCCATTTCACTAGTGCAAAACTTATCCTAACATCCAAACCTCCTAATCCTATTTATCTTTCCTTTATAAGTGTGACACCGAAACAGGCAAAAAAATTGCTCTTATCGAGCCCAGCTACCAAGAAACATTGAAAAGAATGAAAAGTAGCAGCTTAAGGACAAGGCAAAAAAAGCAAAAGAAAAAAAGACAGGCTGAAAGAATAGTTGAAGTAATGAAGACCTAGAAATATGCCAGGATTAGGCCCTGATATGACGATAGATCTGCTTTTTGATTGAAGAAAGGTTAAAGAATTAAGGAAGTCAGAAGAAGGAAGAAAAGTCCAGAGTTTGGAGGTGGATGGGAAGAAGCAGTCACTACACCGGCTAATCCGCAAGCTACAAATTTCACACAGAGCAGCGATGGAAGTAGTATAGCTAGAAAAGAGAAAGGATGATATCCTATGGCGAAGAGAGAGAGAATTCTTATTAGAAATAAGAGAATTGCAATTGATGAGTCTGATGCCCTTAGCTTCATACTATCAAGGAAATAATTATAAGGACTAGCATCCCTGATATGAGAGCAGTATTCTAAGCAAGACCTTTATAGGTTTTTAGTATCTGAAAAGAGGTAGAATAATGATGAAAACGAAACAGAACTCCTCAGTTTTTATATGAAGTTTTATAAATTTGAATTATGTGACTCCTCCAAGATATCTTAGAGGCTATGTAAATTCCTAATATTTTTCAGAATTAAGAGAGTTAATTTCGCTGTTTTGAAGATAATAGGGTTCAGGAGGCGAAAAAGATAAAGAGATAGCTTGAAACTGTGTCTTGGAGGCAATAAACATAACTAAATTTCTGGTGCCCCACTTAGGGCTCTCTCTGTAAATCGGAGTTGAGAGTTGAAGAAAGGCGATACGAAACTGATCTCGAGTAGCAGATGAAGGCAAATTCTAGTATTATAACCTGCCTTACTAGTAAGAAAGACCAACCTTGGTACCTTTAACTAGGCTTGTTAAGTTAGTTTTATACGTGGCCTCGGCAGTGGGGGAGGGATGCAACTCGCAAACTCAACAGAGCAGCGATGGAAGTAATAGCGATAGAAAAGAGAAAGGGATGATGTCTTACAGCGAAAAGAAAGAGAATCCAGATTAGAAGGAAGAAAAGGATCTTAATAACTCTGACTACCTTAGATTCAACCCTATCAAGGAGATAAGTATAAGAAGAAGCACCTCAGATGTGTGAGGAGTATCCTAAGCAGGGACAGATAAGATCTTTATAGATTTTAAGTAACTGTGAAGAGTTAAAATAATGACGAAAACGAAACAGAACCCGCAATATTTTGGATGCAGATTTAGAATTTTGAATGATGTTATTTCTCCAAGACAAGTTAGGGGCTATATGGACTCCTAATATGTTGATAGACTTAAGAGGGTAAATCTCGTTACTTTCGAAGACAATAGGGCTATCATCATGGTGGAATGAAGAGGCTCAGGAATGCATCAGAAACTGTGTCTTAGAGGCATTAAATTTAACTAAATTTTAGGTGCCCCACTCATATACCTTCTGCAAATTGGAGTTGGGAGTACAAGAAAGAGTGATACGAGACTGATTATGAGTAGCAGATGAAGATTGTGAAGAAAAGGCAGAGGACAAGTGAAGGGTAGAATCGTCAGCAAAGGCATGAAGAAGAGATGGGGATTGTAGAAGATCATTAATGAAGAAAAGGAACAGAGTAGGTGAAAGAACAGAGCTATGTGGTAACATGGACTGGGTTAGATGTTGCACCGTCAGCAACTACAGCTATAAAACGGTCAGAAAGAAAACTGGAAATCAGAGAACAGAGAGAAGGGGTAAAGCCATAGGCAAGGAGTTTGGCCATCTGAGCCTTGTGCCAGACTCTGTCAAAAGTCTTAGAGATATCAAGGGCGACGATAAAGGTTTCCCCATAGTTCCTCAGAGAAGATGATCATACATGAGTAAGATAGGACAGGAGATCACCATTGGATCTTGCCTTACCGAAGCCGTACTGGTGATCAGAGATAAGTGCGTTAGTTTCAAGGCATTTCAAGAAGTGCGCAATGAGCAAAGCTTTTAACGCTTTAGCGATAAAAGAGGTTAGGGCAATAGGTCGGTAGTTTGAAGGAATAGAGCGTATATGTGTCACTATTATCAACTATTCAAATGGCAGTGGACACAGACAGGTTGGAGCAGTAATATTAAGACTAGATGCCCTTCCTAACGTCTTCAATGGGCTCAAATAACAATATTCAGTAAAACTTAAGAGAGAGTTTAATTTCTGTGTCTTGGCGGCATTAAATTTAACTAAATTTTGGGTGCCCCACTCAGATACCTTCTGCAAATCGGAGTTGGGAGTACAAGAAAGAGTGATGCAAGACTGACTACGAGTAGCAGATGAAGATTGTGAAGAAAAGGCAGTAAAGTGAAGGATAGAATCTTCGGCAAAGGCGTGAAGAAGAGAAGAAGATGAGGATTGTATAAGATCATTAATAAAGAAAAGGAACAGAGTAGGTGAAAGAACAGAGCTCTGTGGAACACCACTGGTAAAAGGGAATGGGTTAGATGTTGCATCGTCAACAACTACAGCTATAAAACGGTCAGAAAGAAAACTGAAAATCAGAGAACAGAGGGAAGGGGTAAAGCCATAGGTAGGGAGTTTGGCCATCTGAGCCTTGTGCCAGACTCTGTCAAAGTCTTAGAGATATCAAGGGCGACGACAAAGGCTTCCCCATAGTTCCTCAGAGGAGATGACCATACATGAGTTAGATAGGACAGGAGATCACTATTGGATCTTGCCTTGCCGAAGCCGTACTGGTGATCGGAGATAAGTGAGTTAGATTCAAGGCATTTCAAGAAGTGTGTAATGAGCAGAGTTTTAAACACTCTAGCGACAGAAGAGGTTAGGGCAATAGGTTGGTAGTTTGAAGGAAGAGAGTGTATATGTGTCAAAATTATTAACTATTCGAATGGCGGTGGACACAGATAGGTTGGAGCTATAAAATTAGGACTAGATGCCCTTCCTAACGCCTTCGATGGCTCAAATAACAATAATCAGTATAACTTAAGAGAAAGTATAATTTCTGTGTCGACAAGCTAAGTCAATTGGATATAGTTTTGGGTATTAGTTTTTTAACAATAAGCTATCAAATGAGAAAGCTGACATCGTTACAACTTAATTATCTATTGTTGGGGTATAACAGAGGGTTATAACAAAACTCTCCATTGTAGACAGTTATAGAAGATTTCAACAAAATATCTATTCACTGCAGACTGTGATACATAGCGACAATATAATCCACGGGGGACAATGCAAGAGAATTACAACCTTGCTATCGAGTGCAGACTGTGATAGATATCATCAAAACTGTCCATATATGACCATACCAGAGAGTATAACCAGACAATCCACTGGACCCTATGACAGAAAATTGCAACTAAACTCTCCACGGATGACTATAACACACTACTACTACAAAATTACCCATGGTTACTAGACTGTGCGATCCAGTATATCTCGATGAAAAGGAGAACTATCTCAGGAAAAGTTTTAGGAAGCTAGCATAAGCAGAATGGTTTTATCATAAGCGCTTGACGAATATCAAGTTACGGGCACACTGAACGTCATTTGGATGGAGGGTTGGTTTCCTAGCGGGTAGGAGGGAAGAACACACGCACACTATATCGTGCGAGTGGCCATACTGAATGAAAGATGAGTCTCCGCTCAAAGTGGACCAATATATAAGATTAAATCGCCCTGAGAGTGGCGCAGGGACAAATTCGCTGAAGGCAGAGTATATACTCAATATCGTATTACACTTCATAATACAGAAGTACATTATTATTATTATTATTATTATTATTATTATTATTATTATTATTATTATTATTATTATTGTTATTATTATCATTATTATTATTATTATTATTGTTATTATTATTATTATTATTATTATTATTATTATTATTATTATTATTATTATTATTATTATTATTATTATTATTATTATTATTATTATTATTATTATTATTATTATTATTATAGTTATAATTATTATTATTATTATTTTTTTTATTATTATTATTATTATTATTATTATTATTATTATTATTATTATTATTATTATTATTATTATTATTATTATTATTATTATTATATGAAACAAAAAGCCAACTATCACGTCATATAATACATATATATGTAATATATATAAAACTTTATTGAATACCATTCTTGTGGTATTCTAGTGTGTGTGTGTGTGTGTGTGTGTGTGTCTGGTGAGTATGTGTGTAGCGCAAGAGGAGCTTGAAATAGATATTAAAATTACTGAATGACTGCAAGAATCGATCGCTTGGTAATTTGAAGTCACATTGGAAAGATTAAAAATGTAAAAGAGAAAATAAACAAAGGGACAAATGATCACAGAAATATGCTGAAAGCTAATCTTCATAGTGGAAAACTACGGGGGAAGTAGGACAGTACAGTCTCGTTCCATCATACGATTTTCTTCGAATTTAAGCTGCGCTGGTCCGTTGGAGATATAAACCCAAGTGTAGACGTGCCATGATGGGCACTTTAGGTATAAGCTGCTGTGCAGCTACGTTTATATATATATATATATATATATATATATATATATATATATATATATATATATATATATATATATATATATATATATATATATATATATATATATATATATATATATCAAAGAATAGCCCCAACGTATTCCCTGCGTGTAATAAAAGGCAACTAAAGGTGGACGGGGCGAGGGGACTAGGAATCCCCCCCTTGTATTAACCTCCTGCGAGACGTCAAAGAAGAAGGGGAGTAGAGGGGAGATAACTTCTCCCCAAACTCTAGTTTTGGGGTGTCTAAATGTGCGTGGTTGTAGTACGATAGAGAGCAAAAGATGTGAGATTGGATATATGTTTGGTAGGAAGAGGATGGATGTATTGGCATTGTGTGAGACGAAGATGAAAGGAAAAGGAGAAGTAGCATTTGGTGATGTGACAGGTAGGATGTCTGGGGTTGAAAGGGGGAGAGCGAGAGAAGGTGTGGCATTATTGCTGAATGAGTAGATGGTAAATAAGGTAGTGGAATGGAAAGAAGTGTCATCTAGGCTGATGTGGGTGAGGGCTAGGATAGGTAGGAAATGTTGGGCTTTTGTTAGTGCGTATGGGCCAGGATGTGAGAGAAGTGAGGAAGAGCGGGATGAATTCTGGAATGAGTTAACTAGGTGTGTGGATGCTATTAGTAGAAGGAACTATGTAGTTGTGTTGGGTGACTTGAATGCCAAAGTGGGTGATGGAGAGATAGAAGGTGTTGTAGGAAAGTATGAGGTACCAGGTAGGAATGAGAGTGGTGAGAGACTGTTAGACACGTGTGTGGAGCAAGAGCTGGTGATAAGTAATAGTTTTTTTCAGGAAGAAGTTAATAAATAAGTATACATGGATGAAAGTGGCAAATGGAAGAGTGAAAGAAAGAGCATTGACAGATTATGTGTTGGTAGCAAGAAGCATGATTGGTAGAGTGAAAGATGTGCATGCATTTAGGGGTGTGGCTGCTGAGATGTCTGATCATTTTTTGGTTGAAGCAAAAGTGGTAGTAGCAAGAGAGTTGGTAAATAGAGTGGGGGAGGGGATGTAGAAGGGAAATGGTGAAGGTGGAAGAGTTGAAAAAGCCAGAGAAGAGACGGGAATATCAGGACAGGTTGAAAGTGGCATATGACAGGGTGAAAGAAAGAAAAGTTGGGGAGTTAGAGGAGGAATGGGGGTTGATGAAAGAATATTTTGTGGGACAGGCAAGTGATGTGTGTGGAAAGACGCTTGTTGGAGGTGGCATAAGGAGGGGCAGCGAGTGGTGGAATGAAGGGGTGAAAATGAAGGTGGAAGAGAAAAAGAGGGCTTATGAGGAATGGCTGCAGTGTAAAAGTAGGGAGAAGCATGAAAGATATAAGGAAAAAAATGTGGAAACTATGCGGAAGGTAGAGGAAGAGAAGAGGTTGGCAAATGTTAGGTGGGAACAGGATTTTAGTAGGTCATATGAGGAGGATAAAAAGAAGTTTTGGAAAGAAGTGAAGAGAGTAAGGAAGGGTGGATCGAGGATGGAAGAGACAGTGAAAGATGTGAATGGACAGATGTTAAGAGGGAACGACGCAAGGAAAAGATGGGCAGAATATTTTGAGTGGTTGCTGAATGTTGAGGAAGATAGAGAGGCAGCTATAGTGGCAGAGGGGGGGGGGTGTTCAAGTACAAGTAATGGGAGATGAAAATGAGAGAGAGATTACAAGAGAGGAGGTGAAAAGGGCATTGCATGAAGCAAAAGCAGGCAAAGCATCTGGAATGGATTGTGTGAGAGAGGAGATGTTGAAAGAAGGGGGTGTGACTACATTGGAACGGTTAGTGAGAGTGATTAATATGTGCTTTATGTTGTCAATGTGCCAGTGGAATTGGTGATTGCTTGTATAGTGCCCCTATACAAAAGTAAGGGAGATGTGTATGAGTGCAGTAATTTTAGGGGCATAAGTTTGTTGAGTGTGGTAGGAAAAGTGTATGGTAGGATAATGGTTAATAGGATTAGGGATAAGACAGAAAATGTGATCGAGGAAGTGCAGATTGGTTTTAGGAGAGGTAGAGGTTGTATAGATCAGATTTTTATAGTTAGGCAGTTATGTGAGAAATATTTAGCAAAGGGTAAGGATGTGAATTTTACATTTTTGGATCTGGAGAAAGTGTATGACAGAGTTGATAGAGAAGCAATGTGGAATGTTTTGAGATTATATGGAATTAATGGTAACTTGTTGCATGCAGTGAAGAGTTTGTATGGGGGCAGTAGAGCTTGTGTTAGGGTAGGGAATGAAGTGAGTGAGTGGTTTCCAGTGAGTGTGGGACTGAGACAGGGATGGGTGATGTCACCATGACTGTTCAATTTGTATATTGATGGAGTCGTAAGAGAGGTGAATGAGCGAGTGCATAGTCGAGGTTTGAGAATGGTAGATGGGGATGATAACGAGTGGGAGCTGAATCAGTTGCTGTTTGCAGATGATACTGTGGTGGTGGCAGATTCAGAGGAGAAGCTGTGTCAGTTAGTGCCAGAAATTGGAATGGTGTGTGAGTGAAGGAAGTTGCGAGTGAATGTGGGAAAGAGTAAGGTTATAATGTGTACAAGAAATGAGGATGGTGCTGGATTGAATGTTATGTTGAATGGAGAGACACTTGAGGAAGTTGATCAGTTTAAGTATTTAGGTTCGGTTATAGCTACAAATGGTGGAGTGGAAGCAAATGATTGTCACAGAGTGAATGAAGGATGTAAAGTGTTGGGTGCGTTGAAAGGAGTGATGAAGACTAGAGGGTTATAAATGAATGCTAAGAAAGTTTTGTATGAGAAAATGGTTGTGCCAACTGTGATGTATGGATCAGAGTTATTGGGTATAAAAGTAAGTGAGAGACGGAAACTAAATGTGTTTGGGATGAAATGCTTGAGGAGTATGATTGGTGTATCTCAGTTGGATAGGGTTAGGAATGAAGTGGTGAGAGCAAGAATGGGTGTGAGGAGAGAAATTGCAGGCAGAGTAGATATGAATGTTCTGAGATGGTGTGGCTATGTGGAAAGGATGGATGATGAAAGACTGCTGGAAAAGGTGATAAATGCGATCAGGAGACCTAGGTTTGGGTGGATGGATGGAGTAAGGAGAGCCCTGAATGATTGGAGGATGGATGTGAGGGAAGCAAGTGAGCGTGCTAGGAATAGGAATGAGAGGCGAGCAATTGTGACGCAGCTCTGATGGGCATCTGCTGTTACCACGGGGCTGTATCTTACAGAGGTAGCCCTGTGGTAGGGGCAGTAGGGGAGTTGGCAGTTGTGAAGCGACACAGGTTGCGGAAGACCCGGGAGGATGGGCTGTGGCACTCCAGCAGTGTCATCTGAATGATCGTTAACTCCCTTGTCATTGCCCATAGAGCAAAGTATTCCCCTTATTGTTTGCTTTTTTTGATGTCGGCTACCCCCCAATTAAAGGGGGAAGCAGCCAAGGTAGATATATATATATATATATATATATATATATATATATATATATATATATATATATATATATATATATATATTTACATATATATATATATATATATATATATATATATATATATATATATATATATATATATATATATATATATATATATATATATATATATATATATATATATATATATATATATATATATATATATATATATATATATATATATATATATATATATATATATATATATATATATATATATATATATATATATATATATATATATATATATATATATATATATATATACATATATATATATATATATATATATATATATATATATATATATATATATATATATATATATATATATATATATATATATATATATAACCAAATAAGCACATTACATATGTGAAAACATGAATCACTATTTACTCCGACCGGGACTCGAACCTCGGACTTATAATTACTAAGTCAAGGCGCTACCAACTACACACCACAGAAGGTTAAAAGGAATCCAACCTTATAGCTTATATCTGCTATACTTAGGAATGAATGCATTCTATCTGAATGCCACTATGTACATATTACAGATTCCCCAACCTCACTCGTGGCTTCAATTTTGCATTTAATTTGCTTCCCAATCTCAGTCGGGTCATATAATAACCAAATAAGCACATTACATATGTGAAAACATGAATCATTATTTACCCCGTCCGGGACTCGAACCTAGGACTTATAATTACTAAGTCAAGGCACTACCAACTACACACCACAGAAGGTTAAAAGGAATCCAACCTTATAGCTTATATCTGCTATACTTAGGAATGAATGCATTCTATTTGAATGCCACTATGTTCATATTACAGATTCTCCAACCTCACTCGTGGCTTCATTTTCACATTTAATTCAATTCCCAATCTCATTCGTGTCATACAATAACCAAATAAGCACATTATATATGTGAAAACATGAATCATTATTTACCCCGACCGGGACTCGAACCTAGGACTTATAATTACTAAGTCAAGGCGCTACGAACTACACACCACAGAAGGTTAAAAGGAATCCAACCTTATAGCTTATATCTGCTATACTTAGGAATGAACGCATTCTCTCTGAATGCCACTATGTTCATATTACAGATTCTTTAACCTCACTCGTGGCTTCATTTTCGCATTTAATTCAATTCCAAATCTCATTCGGGTCATACAATAACGAAATAAGCACATTACATATGTGAAAACATGAATCATTATTTACCCCGACCGGGACTCAACCCTAGGACTTATAATTACTAAGTCAAGGCGGTACCAACTACACACCACAGAAGGTTAAAAGGAGTCCAACCTTATAGCTTATATCAGCTATACTTAGGAATGAACACATTCTATCTGAATGCCACTATGTTCATATTACAGATTCCCCAACCTCACTCGTGGCTTCATTTTCGCATTTAATTCAATTCCCAATCTCATTCGGGTCATACAATAACCAAATAAGCACATTATGTATGTGAAAACATGAATCATTATTTACCCCGACCGGGACTCGAACCTAGGACTTAAGGGGAAGAGAACAGAAGTAATGAGGAGGTGATGGACAGTTACAGGGTAAGAAATAGAAATGTGGAAGGGCAGATGGTAGTGGACTTTGTATAAAGGATGAAAACTGCTGAGGTGAATATAGATTTTAGGAAGGACGAGCACAGGGTGACGTATAGAAGTGGAGGAAGGAGCACGCAGTTGTGGTGGTAAGGGAGAGTGTAGCCAGGCTCATTGGATGGCGGTATATAGGATGACCCTGAAGGCAAAGAAAAGGAAGAGAGTAATGGTTGATCCAAGGATTAGATAGTGGAATATGAGGGAGGAAGAATGTTGTATGAGATATAGAGACAAGGTTGAACGAGCACTGGGTAGAGTTGAAGAGCTGGTGGATAACTCAGCAACTACCACAGAAGTAATGAGGGACACACAAAGAAGGTTCTAGGTGTGACCTCTAGACAAAGGAAAGACAATAAGGATACTTGATGGTGGAATGAAGAGCTCCGGGAAAGCATAAGTAAAAAGAGAATCGCGAAAAGAATTGGGATAGCCATGGTCATGAAGAGAGTAAGCAGGAGTATTAGGAGATGCAGAACAAGAACAATAGAGAGCTGGCAGAGGATACGGAAGTTTTTGACGTATGAGAAGTTGGCCCCAAAAGAATGGGAAAAGGATTTGAACTGATTAGCCAGACAGAGGGACAGAGCTGGGAAAGATGGACATCAAATTAGGCTTGTAAAAGACGCTGATAGAAATTTGTACTGAAAATTGAGGAGAGTCTGTTAAGAAGAGGGAAGAAGTATTCTGAGGAGCTATTGAACGAAGAAAATGAGAGAGAGAAAAGGATGGAAAATGTAGAGTTAGTGGATCAGCAACTGCAGGGGATCAGTGAGGAGGACGTAAGGGCAGTAATGAAGAGAGGAAAGCAGTTGATTCAGATGATATTCCAGTGGAGGTATGTTAATATCTGGGAAAGATGGCAGTGGGGTTATTAACCAGGTAGTTTAACAAAATTTTGGGAGGTGAGAGGATGCCTGAAGAACGGAGAAAAAGTAATCTGGTACCAGTTTTTAAGAACAAGAGAAATTTACAGAAATGCTGCAATTACAGAGGCATATTCCTGACTACCCACAGCATGAAATTATGGGAAAGGGTAATAGAAGCTAGGCTGTGAAGATTTGTGAAGATCTGTGAGCAGTAATATGGTTTCATGCCGTGAAGGTGGTGCAAGATATGTATGAGGACAGTGTGACAGCAAGTGAGGTGTGCAGTGGGATTGAAAAATTTGTTCAAAATGGAGGGTGAGATTGCATCACAGATCAAGCCTGAGGCCTTTATTGTATGAAATAGTAAAGGACATGTTGACAGACGAGATCAGACAGGAGTCACCGTGGTTTATGATGTTTGCAGATGACATTGTGATATGTAAAGAGAGTAGGGAATGGGTTGAGGCGAGTTCAGAGAGGTGAAGGTATGCACTGGAGAGAAGGGGAATTTGTAAGCATGAGCAAGACAAAGTACATGAGTGTGAATGAGAGGGAGGGCGATGGAGCAATGAGATTGTAAGACATAGAGATGGTCAAAATGAATGAGTTTAAATGGGTCAACTGCTCAAAAGAACGTAGAGTGCAATAGAGAGGTGAAGAAGCGAGCGCAGGCAAGGTGGAATGGGTGGAGAAGGGTGAAAGGAGTCATATGTGATAAAAGGGTACCTGCAAGAATAAAATGTAAAGTTCACTAGAGAGTAATATGACCCGCCATGTTATATGGCTTAGAAACAGTTCCACTCACAAAAAGACAGGAGGAAGAGCTGGAGGTGGCTACGATGAAAATGGTGCTGTTTTCTCTGGGCGTGACGAGGATGGATAGGATAAAGAATGAGTTAGAGAAACAGCACTGGTAGGACGATTTGAGGACACGGTTAGAAAGGTGAAACCGAGATGATCTTGGCATATTCAGAGGAGGGCTGAGGAGTATGTTGGGAGAAGACTTCTGAAGATGGAGTTGTCAGACAGAAGAAGGAGAGGTAGGCCAAAAAGGAGTTCTATGAATGTGGTGAGGGAGGAATTGAGGGTGCGTGGTGTGACAGAGGAGGACACAGGGGATAGGGTAATATGGAGATGATTGATCCGCTGTGGCGATCAAGATTGAGAAAAGCCGAAAGATTTGATGATGGTGATGATGACTTTTTGCAAACCAATGCTTCTGTAAGAACAATATACTCTTGTAAATATGAATATCTGAAATATGAAAATATGAAAAATAAATTTAATTTTAAAGTTTTAAAAGCCTAAAATACATATTACTTTCAAAAATATTTTCTGGTAACATTCTCTTCCAGAATGGCATGGGAATGTGAAAAGCATAATAAAAAAAAAATATATGAGTATACAATTTAAATCCGCATACCGTTTACAAAAGTAATGTTGAATCATTTAGAAGCATTTTGCAACAACGCTTCATTACTGAAAACTCTTGTTTCTGTCTTACATAACGCTTAGACGCTGTTGTTGTTATTGTTGTTGTTGTTGTTATTCTTAATTGTTGTTATTATTGCTGTTGTTGTTTTGTGTTGTTGTTGCTGTTGTCATTGTTATAAAGTGTTTTTCAATTTATCCCAAGTATTTTATACCTATGTCTCTACAATAACTTGTATTCTCTTTACGAAACCAACCACTTGAGACGCAAGTCAACTCAACACCGTGCCTGTCCCAAACATAGATCAATAGAGAGAGTTTGGTGTCAGGGAGTGTATCATCCGGTCTTAAGTCTTTAAGCCAAACACCACTAATAACCCTCAAGTGGCTCAAGAAAAATGCGACCCTACATGAAAATGGGTAAACCTCTCCATTAGAGAAAATATGCTATATCTAAATTAAAATAACGTATTCAAGAGAGAAATTTAGCATCCTTTGCCTCCCATAGTTTATTCTCTTTTTCTCCCTTTCTCTGTGTTCTTTATTGTCGTAAGCTGAAGGTCATGAATATTGCCCTTGTGTTCCCCAGCGTGTCATAAAAGTAGACTGATGGGGGAAGTGAGGGGACTGGGAATCCTAATACTCGTATATTCTAGGTATGCTAGCGGATTCTGGTGGGAATTATCCAACCAGAACCCTAGAATGGGCGTGTGCTTTGACTCGTCCTCAGTTACAACGGGAATATTGGCGTGCGTCTATAGACAGGCAATTATATTTCTCCACAGTGACTGCGTTCACTAAATGTCTCTTTCAGTCTGGTCGTATGCATTGACTCGGTCACCTCACTTAAAAAGAGGCTATCGACTTATGTCTACAGATAGAGAGACAATGCCAGTTCTTTCAAAATAACTGCTTTCACAAAGTGTCAGCTCAGTTCAAGCCTCGCGTAATTACGTTCCTTCATGAAATAATTCTCGCTTTGCCTTCTCTCCATTTCTTTCCTCCACTTACATCTGCGATAACAACAAAACCTGCAGTAATTGCTTCGTCTCGTAGATACTTAAATCCATAAATAACTTCAACCACATCCCTCCCAATGAGGGAGAGAGAGAGAGAGAGAGAGAGAAGAGAGAGAGAGAGAGAGAGAGAGAGAGAGAGAGAGAGAGAGAGAGAGAGAGAGAGTCTGCGAAGGAGAGATAAGAATGTGAAATAATGAGTAATAGGTCACCCACAAACAACACATCTTGCTTCCTCAATCTTAGTAAGGCGTTTCTCTTTTTTTTCCTTTTATTGTTATTTTCCTTTACTTTAGGTTATATTTCCTTCTTTTCTTTGCAACTATTTGATGGTATTTATTGATTTCATCTATTTTCTTCACTGGAGACAATTAGAGTCCTTATTCCAAACATTATTTGCATGGTAACTGCGTCTGAAATTAGAATCACCGTTTCAAGACTGTTAAAATACCACCAGGTTATTTCAACTCATTTCTTATTCTTTATATTTTATTTTCCCATTGTTACACGTTATATGCCACTACATTCTCTGTTTTTAATATGTAGTTTTGTTTTATTTGATTTTATTTTTATTACTGACGATACTTACAGCTCTCTCTTAAGAAATATAAACATTGTTTGCACGACAACAGCACAAGTAATTCGAATCATCTTTTCAAAACAGTCGAAACACAAAATCTATTTCCATACTTTTTATTGCTGTTGTTCTCTTTACTATCATTTCACAATGTTAAAGGTTCTTAGTCATTCCTTTCTTTAGTTTCAATGGTTGTTTTCCATTTATTTTCTTATATAGTGATAACTTAGGATATTCAGAATTCTCTTTTAAACATCATTTTGCTCAAGAACAGGTGGGGACCACCGTGGTGTACTAATAGTGGTAGAATATTCGACTAGGGAGTTGACAGACCTGCAAGCGAGCCAACCGCGGGGTGTTAGGAGGGACATCCAACCTTCATTCCCAATCTCTAATCTATCTGTGTTCATTCACAAAATGGGTGGGAAAAGCGAAACAGAGCGAAAATTATTTCCTTTATTCTATAAAAGC
>JAXCGZ010021047.1:7500-32500 GCA_037179515.1 Halocaridina rubra | reverse complement strand
AAATTTTATATTACCTACACATGAAGAAAAGTTTGCTCTTGAGAAAATACCCATTTAAAACAAAGTTAAAGATCTTTGCAATTGAACAGCCATACCAGAAACTTATTTGAGGTAGGAAAATGCGTTTATTGAAAACAAAAAATAGTATTAGTAGTGGTGGTGGTAGTAGTAATAGTTGTAGATGTAGTGGTAGTGGTAGGATATTTATTAAATGCTTTGACCAGTTCCTATATATTTGTTTCCTTCCGTTTTCTTCTTACTTACCTTCTCCTTCTTCCTCCTTTATCTCTTTCCACTGTTTCTGCTTCTGCTCAAAGGGAAAAGCAAGTAGAAGAAGATAAAGAAGAAGAAAAAGATGAAAATGGGAGGAGGAGGAAGAGAAGGGGAAAGGAGGAGAAAAAGGAGGAGGGGGAGGAGGAGAAAGAGGAGGAGGAGGAGGAAGAGGAGAACGTTCACGCTTTCTTCCATTGTCTTTATTCCTTTTCGTTTCCTCTCATTTTTTCTCTTCCCCTTTTTGTCGAAAGGGAAATGTAGGAGGCGGAGGTGGAGGAGGAGAAGGAGGAGGAGGAGGAGGAAGAGGAGAACTACTTTTTCTACTTCCTCCACATCACCTCTTCCCTTTAATTTCTTTTTCTACTTTCCCAGCTTTTGCTAAAAGGGAGGAGGAGGAGTGAGCGGATGAGAAAAAGGAGGAAGAGGAGAAGGAAGAGGAAGACTTCAGCTTCTTCCTTCCCATCTCCTTGCTATATAATATCAGTTGCTCCTGCTTTTGCTTAAAAGGAGGAGGAGAAGGAGGAGGAAAAGGAGGTGGAAGACATCCGCTTATTTCTTCCTAGCTCCTTACAATCTATTTTCTCTTGCTTCTGTTTCTAGAGGAGGAGGAACGGGGGGAGGAGGAGGAGGAGGAGGAGGACTTCTGCCTCTTCCTTCCTATCACCATCCCGTTTATTTTCTCCTTCCTTTGCTTCAACTGAATTGGTGGAGAAGAAGAAGAAGAAGAAGAAGAAGAAGAAGAAGAAGAAGAAGAAGAAGAAGAAGAAGAAGAAGAAGAAGAAGAAGAAGAGGAGTAGGGGGAGGAGGAGGAGGGGATGAAAGGCAAGAGACTAAACTATTGATTAATGCCTCCAGCTTCAATGATCGAGTTTCGTACTAACGAGCCATTACTCCCTTTCTCCAACAAGAGAAAGTTTTGCATGTCATTAATAAGGGAGGAAAAGTAACCACACACACACACACACACACTGATATGTATATATATATATATATATATATATATATATATATATATATATATATATATATATATATATATATATATATATATATATATATATTCTTTTTCATCTTAATTGCAATTTGCTTTGTGACACCGTTTTTATTTTCTTCAGAATTCCTTTTTTACATTTTTACGGTTTTTGTTGAAGTTTATTTACATTTTGCTTGGAGGTGTCGTGTGTTTTTGTGGATTAATTTTTTATTTTTGACTTTATTTTAAATTTCTTGTTTATTTTCCGTCCGCTTGGAGGTGTCATATATTATTTTGAATGATTTTTTTTTCACTTTATTTATAGTATTTTTAAGTTTATTTACGGTGTTTTCTTTACAATTTTTCCAAACCCGCTTTTCAATTTTACTTAAATTTTGATACAAAACTCAGTCATGGTGCAATTGGAACCCGTGACTAAATTCGACAGTGAAAAGTAGTTTTTCCAATAAATTCTTATATGAGATTATTGATTTCAGGAATGACTACCAAATCATTTATTTAACATGGAAAATACTCAGAAAAAAAAACGACAACATTCAGTGTTTAAATCAATAATGGAAGCAAAATTTTACAGTTACTTTTCCTCGCTGAGGGGCTTCACCCCCTTGACCCCATTACCAACCTAATTCAATATTAGAAGGTAATTATGGGCCTCAATTTCACAAATACTGACGAACCCCATGAATGTGTGCGTGTGTATTTTTTTTTTTTTAAGATTTTCATATTCATATACACTTAAATTCGAGATTCCCGTATACATAAAGATACAATGTATACTACTTCTTTCTATTTTTGTTTTTCTTGTTTTTATGTCCACTTTTCTTTTTGTTTATTTTTTTTAAAATACGAAACACATGTTCAGTTTTGTGTGTGTATGTGTCGTGTGTGTGTGTATGTAGTGTGTGTGTGTGTGTGTGTGTGTGTGTGTGTGTGTGTGTGTGTGTGTGTGTGTGTGTGTGTGTGAGAGAGAGAGAGAGAGAGCTTATTAATATTTTCATAAGTGACTTTCATGTTTGTAGACGAAATGTATAATTTTTTTTTATCATTTTATTTATATATTGATACACAACCCAAATGTTCAAGTGACGGAATCTGTCGACGTAGTAATTTTTTTTAAATGATTTTCTTTATCTCCTTTTCATATCTATTTACAGTTTGATACATTTTGTTTTGTTTTCATTTCTTTTTATTTTGGTTTTTATTTCTTCTCATTGCAGATGTCCACGTTCCATCATTTTTTTTTACATATAAATCCTTTGAGTTTGTCGCTCGAATTTTTATTTCATTTTTTCTATTTTATTTTATCCCAAAAAAGAGATGTTGAAAAAGTAAAATAGCGAGAGACTCGGTGACTAATTAATGGAGTTGTGCTCTCTCTCTCTCTCTCTCTCTCTCTCTCTCTCTCTCTCTCTCTCTCTCTCTCTCTCTCTCTCTCTCTCTCTCTCTCTCTCTCTGTTTTTATCTCTTTGGCAGTTTATATGGGGTTTCTGTATCTCACTAGCCACTTGGAGAATATATACTGTTAGATGCCTGACTGACATCAACCCTTTCCAGTAATCAGTGATTGGGACAGGCACTGAATTAAGTTGACTTGCTCCCTAGAAGATAGAATTTTGTTTTCGAAATATCACATTTTATATATATATATATATATATATATATATATATATATATATATATATATATATATATATATATATATATATATTCGAACACTGCAAACACCGCAAAATATATCATTATTAGTTTATTTTTACTGTCGCTGAAAGGGCAAATGCATTAAATAAACATTATAAAAACTATGAAAAATAAATAAACAAATAAATTAATCAGTAAACTAAGCATAGAAAATAGATAATAATACAAAGCTCAAAACAAGCAGAGACGTGTTTGAAGCCAAATGTGAATGCAAAAAAAAAAAAAAAAATGGAAGTTTTCAGAATATGTCTGCGAGTACTCGAGAGCGAAATGATTATGCTCAGTGAGACATAAAGACAAGTACAGTAGCTGTGAAACTTGAAGGACATACCCACAGTCGACCGTGAACTTCCGTGGGTACAAACGAGCATAATCTCTTATGTCATTCTGTCTTTATTAGGTGATTTAATGAGAAAACGGAAAAAGTGATGCTTTACGAATAGCGAATGAAAGCTCTAATGAAATAAAAACAAAATGAAGAGAGGTACGATGGAATTAAAATAATGATAATGCCGGTGTTGTGTAGGAGAGAGAGAGAGAGAGAGAGAGAGAGAGAGAGAGAGAGAACAAACAAACATTTATTTCCATTTTTGTACAATGGTGATTTTTCTAAGATTAAAAGTAATTTATAAGTAGACATGTAATTGAACTAATAAGTAAGAGGGTAATAAATACAATTAAATTAAATGTAGCTTTCCTAGAAAATAATAATGCTGTAATAAAAAGTTAACAATAATGTTAATAATAAAGTAGTAATAATAATACTCGATACAGTATCGTTATTATTAGCATCATCACCATATTTATTTTCCGTACAATGAGAATAATTAGTTCTTAACTTAGAGATCAGTGAAGTCGATATCAGTTTACATATAGAGAGGTTGGTGTCTAGGGAAAATGCATTAAATCATTAAGTTTTTCTTATGTGTGAGCAGCAACTATTTGTCCAAAAGAAAACTGTATAGTTTACCTTTGAAAGCAGTGAAGGAGGATGCATTTTTAAGATGCTCTGGAATATTGTTCCAGAGTATTGGCCCTTTAATAGTGATCATCTTTGAACCTGCTTCTGTGTTTGTTCTCTGAATAAAGAGCTCACTGCTCTGTATTGTGTTGGTTCCCCTTATATCCCTGACTGTTTTTAAATCAAATAGCCAGCTAGGATAATGATGGTCCTAAATTTTGTATATAAAAACATAAATAGCATAAGCGACCTTGTTTTCTGCCCGCAGCCACCCAAGTTTATTGAGAGTTGGTGTGATGTGGTTATATTTTCTTATTCCTCCCATGGCAACTCGAGCTGCAAAATTAATAAGCTTCTGTATTCTGTTTTTCTGAGTCTTAGTGGTAGCTCCCAAAACAGTTGTGCAGTAATCAATGTGACTTAGGGCTAGAGATTCAAAAACAGTTATTCGAGTGGTAGTCTCAAAATTGTCTTTTATACTTGATAAGTACATTAATGTTCCTGTAACCTTGTTTGCATACTTTATCTATGTGGGAATCAAACAACATGTACTTATCAAAGTGAATTCCTAGGTTTTTGACTGCTTTGCTAGGTGTAATGATATTGCCGCAAAATTTAAATGTTATGTTTTCTGGAATTTGTGCTATATGGAACCTTGAACCAATAAACATGCATTGTGCTTTACTTTCGTTAATTAGCAGCCCAATTTCTTTCAAATAGGTTCTAATTTTTGACAGTGTTTTCTGCTCTTAAGGTTAGCTCTGAGAGATTATCAATATCACCACTAAGGAGTAGTTGATTGTCATCTGCAAATTGTACGACTAGACAGTCAGAAATGAAAGAAGATAAATCATTTACGTAAATGGAGAAGAGGATAGGACCAATACTGATCCCTGTGGAACAACAAATGATAAATATTTTGGCATAGAGATAATGTTGTTAAGACGTATAGACTGTTTGCGATTAGATAGATACTCTCTAAACCAGCTCGGATCAATATTTAGGTTAGTACATTTACTTATAAGAATTTCATGGTTTACACTGTCGAAGGCTTTTGATAAGTCTAACAATACAAGCAGAGAGATTTTTTCATATCTATATCATTATAGATACTATTTGTAACCTTGAGCAGTGCAGTTTCCGTCGAGACTCTCGGTCTGAAACCATGTTGGTTAACAGCTAATAGTCTATTTGACTCTAAATATGACAAGTCGGCATGCAACAATTTTTTTCTAATATTTTAGAGAAAATGGGTAGCAGGGAAATGGGATGATAGTTTGTCACATCTTCTCTGTCCCCCTTTTCATGCAGAGGTATTACATGCGATTTTTTCCAAGAGTCAGGAAACTTTCTAGTAGCAATGGAAGTGTTCATAATAGTTAGAATATTAGATACAATCATGGGTAGAGCATCTTTGATGAATTGAAATGGTATACCAATAGGACCATAAGAGCCAGAGTTTCTTAGGCTCTTTATGGTAAGAATTACGGTAGCACAATCGATAGGATTTATCTTGAAGTACTCTCTTGTGTCTACATTGAAAGAATTGACATTTAAGTAATTACTCATATTCACTGAATTGATGTTTTCTTGTGTTTTCTCATATGTATTTTTCATAACGTTAGCAAAATAGTTATTAAAGTTTTCTGCTTTGTCTTTCAACTCCGTAATATTTTCATAACTTTCTGAGGTACTCTTTTCATTTGGTATCATGCTTCTTATCACTTTCCATGTTGCCGCTGTATCATGTCTAGAATCATTAAATTGTTTTTGTAAAAGTCTTTTTTACTTACATTGATGAGAGATCTGACACGTTTCTTGTCTGCTTTATAACGTTCTCGGAGAGTCATATCATATCTATTCATTTTTAGCTCTTTTTGTATTTGATTTCTGATTTGCATTGCCTCTTTGATGTCATTAGTTAGCCAGGGGGCTGAGGGGCGGGTTATTTTCTTGTTACAAAGTGAGCACAACTATCTAAGCATTCAAGGAAGATTTTTGTTAGAATCTCAATCTGCATATCGACTTTATCTGTGTTACAAAAGATATCAGGGGAGTAATTTTTTAGACACCGAAATGTCTTGAAGAGAGGCTTCCTTTTGGGATTGTTTATGTTTAGCGTAGCAATGTTGAGCTCGTGATCTGCAATTGGGCAGGGAACTACGTCCCAATAGGGTATACTTTCCACTTTATTTGTTATTATCAGATCTATTAGAGTCCTAGAATTAGGGGTTATGCGGGTCTGTTTTGTCACTATTTGTGTTAACTTCACAGCGTTGATCACCCTTTTCATTTTGTTATCTGCTGAGAGCAAGTCATCATTAAAGTCACCAAGTATGTATATGGGTTTATGGCGCACACAGATATTTCTGAATGTTTCTAGTAGATGACTGAATGAACTGGAAGGTACTTTAGGGTGACGGTAACTACACCCTACAATGAAAGATGGAAGTTTCTGATACTGCACCGTGATCCATAAATCTTCGAGCCCTTCAGTTTTTTTTCTAGAGCTGTGGTTATTTCTGATGCACTAAGATACATTCTAACATAAATACAGACCCCACCCACTCGGCCATGGTCATTGCTAAATATTTTAAACTCTGGTATATTCACATATTTATTTTCAGTTGTAGGAGGAACCCAAGTTTCACTTACACAGAGGATGGCTATGTTGTAGTCTTTTGTTAGCATTATTATTTCCTCAAAATGAGCGAGAGGGGACTGAGCATTCACATGTACTAATGTTACATTCTTACCATGTTTCATCAGGGTGGTATCCATAGTCATAGTTGTAGTTTGTTCTTGGGTTTGTCCATGATTTGTTTTGACTGTGTGATTCTGCTGGGAATTCATCATTATAGTGTGTTCTGGGGTTAGCCCGTGGATCCTGGTGTGTGTACTTGCCGTTGGATGGGTAACGCTGATTTGAGTACATGCCATGGTATGATCGAGCCTTCCCAAAGTTTGTATGCCTATGTGAGTGTCTACGGTTGTAAGAGCCATATTTCCAGGAGAAGTCTCTTGTGCGTGGACGGCGATAAGAGAAGTTTATATTGTGTCACTTTCTGTAGTCTCGTGGATAGGGGATCATTTCATAAGTTCTTTGCTGTTTATTCTGGTATGACTGTAGTTTGGGATATTTTGTAGTTAACCCAGGTTGTGTCCATTCTTTGCCCCCGCAAAATGGCTGGACAACTGTGACTGTAGACCATTGATTCAGAATGTAAGCCACATATTCAAATCCTTTCGATATCGTTATTGCAAAGGAGACCCAATTAGGTTTGTGAAAAAGCTTCTTAATCAAGACTTCTTGAGATTTGTCAATATATTACATATCTCTCTCTCAATGGAGTTGCCAGGAATGCGAATATATATTTGAGCTGTAAGCCTTGCACTTGCATTATTGGGTAACTGTGACTGTGATGGAGAGGACTTCGATGGAATGATTAGATTAGAGACTGCTTCTATTTTGTCTTTTCTGTTTTCTTTACTGTTCTGCAACCTATTGCTGGGTTGGTTATTTGTGCTGGATGGTGTAATTTGGTTGTCCTGGTTAGTGATAGTTGTTGTGTTGTTAGGAGTAGTGGAGAGGGGCACTATATCTTCTTTACTGTTTTGCAACATTTACCAGGTTGGTTATTTGTGTTGGAAAGAATATAGTTCTGGTTAGTACCTCTTGTTGTGTTGTTAGGAGTAGTGGGGAAGGACGATGCTTTTTCTTCACTATTTTGTAACCTGTTACTGTGTTGATTATTTGTGCCACATGGTGTATTCAGGTTGTCTTGTTGACTATCACTTTTATCTGGATCTACCTCTTCTTCACTACCACTGTCACATTCGTCTTTCAATGTGCTGAAGGAATTGTGAGTAGAGACAAAAAACCTAGTTTGCAAAACCTGAGGGTTGTTGATAGAAGGGACATCATCGTTGTTAGGTGACAGCACTTAATTGAGTGGTGGAGATGATTTTAATAGCAGTTTCAACCTAGAATTATCTCATTTTAGTAGGGCAATGTCTGATTCTAGCAAGCCCACCTTGTGTTGTAAGGCTTTCTCCTCTTCAGCACCTGCCTCCAAAATTCTCACCTTATCTGCAAGACTTTCTATTATTCGATGTAGGTCTCCTAAATCGTATGTTTTTTCAAGCTTTATGGATTTTACAACCGAAGTTTGAGATTGAGAGAGTTTGTCAAGTTCACCATTTATTGAGATATTTAGGACACTTGCGCTAAAAGTGATTATATTTGTAATTATATATATTTTTTTGCTTGCTTTTTTATGATGCAATTATCACTGTGTTGTGGAAAGAGTTCCACTACCTTTGAAAGCAATAGTTGACTTGTTCTGTACAGAGTGTCTTTTCTGATTTTTTCCAATTCCCTTTTGATGTCATTACGTGAATATACGAACATTATCTCCAGTATCTGCATACGAAAGGTCATAGAGGCCAACTTTTTCCGATGAGGACATTCTGGTGTATATGGGAGGGGGACTGCGATATTAGGGGAACTATAGGTTCACCTAAGAAAGGTTCTTTTTAGGTCGGTCGCGAGAGGATGTGGTTGAAATCAGTAACACTGGGAGAAATGCTCTCAACGGTTGCTGAGATGTTGTAAAATTATAATGAATTTTCTTTGTGTCTTTTTAAACATTAAAGTTGTAATAATCACTCTGACCTAAATTTGAAGGTTTAAATATGAGTATGCTTTCGTTAATTTTGTAGCCGTGAATTTAAACTCTGTCACTTGATAAACGCATATTAGCGGGAGGTCAGTGCGTACACGTCCTCCCCCAAGAGTAGAGAGAGAGAGAAATCTACGATTGAATCAATATAATAACGATGTCAGTGGTATGTGTGGTGTGTGTGTGTGTGTGTGTGGTGTGTGGTGTGTGATGAAAGAGAGAGAGAGAGAGATAAAGATACATATATATATATATATATATATATATATATATATATATATATATATATATATAGATATGTATATATATATATATATATATATATATATATATATATATATATATATATATATATATATATATATATATATATATATATATATATATATATATATGTATATATATATATATATATATATATATATATATATATATATATATATATATATATATATATATATATATATATATATATATATATATATATATATATATATATATATATATATATATATATATATATATAGAGAGAGAGAGAGAGAGAGAGAGAGAGAGAGAGAGAGAGAGAAGCAGGTGGGAATAGGATGGGAGGAAGGTGGAGTGTACCCAAGGTAATGAAGTTAAGAGGTCTTCCTTCCAAGATGATTCAATCATTTCATTACCTCTGATTATCTTCTTTCAGACAGGTCATGAAGGTCTGCGAGGGAATTTGCACAGCGACAAGCTCTGAAGATGTGTTTCAGTCAATATGGTGCATGGCTCCCACCACAACTAATATATAACAGCTCCGTAATTACCATACCAACAGTTGAATAGAAGCTAATGCACCACCCAACCACTAGAGGCGCCACTGGATTGAAACGGTAATGATCGACGAAGCAATGAAAGAACTAAGATATACTAGCTCAGGGTTATATATGTGCACTTTGCATATACGAGAAGTAATATATATGAGTTCTATTGCTATTCCCATCCGACATTGATATACTGATAAAACGGCGCCTCTTGTAGTCGGGTGGGGAAACATCGTCATATTGTTTGCTGCTAGCTGAATGACAATTTATACACGCACACACACACACACACACACACACACACACACACACACACACACACACACACACACACACGTTCAGTGACACACGGAATTGCTCCTCTTAAATTTTTAGCTGTTTCGAGTGACTAAGTGCTTAGTGGAAAACTTTACCATAATTTCCATAAATCTGAAATCCTGCTGAGTATTGTGAGTACAAAAACTTGTATCTGTTGTAAGACGAGACTGTTCATATTAAAGGAAAAAAATTGAGAACTTTTTCGTGAGGAGAGAGAGAAGCTGCCGTCCAGTTCTGCCTTGAGGGAAATCTAGAAGAGTTGCCAGAGGTGGAGCCATCACATCACATTACCTAATTTTTTGTGTAAACTGGGGAAAGCTCTTAAGCCGTTTACCTGATCCTGTGGTTCTATATATTGTTAAAATCAGTATCCTTCCCATTTATATTAACTAGTTAGTTAGTTTGATACACGAAATAATTGAATAATAAAAGAAAAAAAAATTACCAAATACCCACCTGTCAACAGTACTGAGTTAAGTTGCCAAGTAGTACAGCAGTCTTATTTTCTTCATTTTTTTTGCTTTTCTTTTAGCTTTCTCTTTTACTATTTTGTTATTTTGTATATATATTGAGTTAAATGTAAAGTCTAATCCCGTGATAACATATCTTGGCTAGCAAGTCAGTTTATCAGTTAGGAAGAATATATAACAGAAGCAGGTGGGTGCCACCTCAAACACAAATTCGAATTTTCCTTCAGGTTTGACTTTTGTTTTTCTTTTTCTTTTTATACTTAAATTACCATGGTCAAGTTTTTAAGTTAAGATGTGTGTTACCAGAAAGGAGACAAACTGAGTCACTAAATAGCACTTATATGGAGATATAAAAAAAAAAAATTCTGTGTGAAGCTAAATTAGAAGTTTTTCTCTTTTCTTTTTTTTCCTCTTTCTCGTCTTCTTTCTATATTCTGTGAGAGGGAGAACATAAAAATGTCGGGAGAAGGGGTAGTCATCAGGGGACTTAAACAGAGAATCAAGAAGTTAGAGGAAATGGTTATAAGCCTTGATGATAAAATTCGGAATATGGATGGAGAAATGAAAGAGAATGAAACACTCAGAGAACAAATAAGATCTTTGGAGGAAGCAAATAAAGCACAAGGGCAGGAGAGAAAGGAACTAGAAAAAAGAATAAAGAAGCTGGAAGGAGAAAAGAGTCAACTAGAATCTAGAATTTCTAAACAAGAAGATAAAAACAAACAGCTGAATGACAACCTAAAGGAATTAGATGTTAGTTCACTGCTCTCTTCTGAGAGAGACGAGATTGCTGCTTGGAATGTTCAGATTAAGGAAAACATTGAACAGTTCAGAAAAGAGTTCCAGGAGCTGAATATGGAAAATGATGCCATGAAAACGTCCTTTGCTGATGCACTAAAGGGGAATGTGGCAGTAAAAGAGGCTGTAAAGGTGGTGGCACTGGAAAACATACAAACAGTTGACTATAAAGAGACAGTAATCGAAAAAATGAAAGACGTTGTGATGGAAAGAGCAAACCCACTCATCAGACAGGCAGTTGATAAGGAGAAGACAGTGGTAATCTCAGGCATAAGTGAATCGCAGGAGCCAACATGGCAGGGGAGACTTGAAGAAAATAAAGCTAGCATTGTAGACCTGATAAGAAAGCTTGGAGTAGTATGTGGTCCTGAGGATATTGTAAACATACACCAACTAGGTAAATATTCGAGGGAAGGAAAGCCGAGACCAACAAAAGTAACCTTTGAGAGAGGGGAAACATGTAGGGAAATATTGTTGAGAAAAAAAAGTCTAAAAGACCTTCAAGAATGCAAAGAAGTGTTCATTAGACGATACAGAACACAGGAAGAGATGGGAAAGATCAAAAACTTGTTGCAAGAGGCAAGAAGGTTAAATGATGAAAGAAATGAAGAAGAGAAGAAAAATTTTCGTTACAGAATACTTCCAGACAAAGGGGAGATAAAGAAGATAATGACAGAAGATCAGGGGATGGGGCCTCATTAAGATTGTTATACACAAATGCTGATGGATTAGCTGGTAAGGCAGTAGAATTAAAAGATAGGATTCACAACAGTAAGGCAGATATAGTAGCAATTACAGAGACTAAGTTGAGTGAGGACATAAACAGTGTCACAGTTTTTCCTAAGGGCTTCAGAATACTAAGGGTTGAAAGATGTGAGAGGACTGGTGGAGGGATAGCACTGCTCATAAGTGAGAGGATTCAAGTTGAAGAAATAAACTTGGCTATAGAAAGTGAGTTCAGGGAATTTCTTGTTGCTCGCATAAATACTGGGTCAGAGAGCATTATAATAATTGTTGTATACAACCCACCAAGGAACCAAAATAGGCTTGAAATTTATGAGGAAAGTCATATAGGTACTATTGAAGTCATAAACTCAGTTGTTAACATGGCACGGGAGAAAAAATGTAGGATTTTGATTATGGGAGACTTTAATCATAAAGAGATAGATTGGATAAATCTTGACCCACACAGTGGTGAGGACTCATTTGGGGCAAGATTCCTAGATTGCGTACAAGGGAATTTCCTACACCAACATGTAATGGAACCAACAAGAGCCAGGGGTGGGGATGAGCCATCACTACTTAATCTAGTGTTCACAGATAATGTGTTGGATATTGAAAATATTGAGTATGAACCACCAATTGGAAAGAGTGACCACTGTGTGTTGTTGATGGAGTATATCATTGAAGATATTCTTCCTGAGAGTAGAGGCACTGAGGACATGAGGAGGAACTATCGGAAAGGAGATTACATCAAAATGAATGAGCATTTTGCAGTTATTGACTGGAGAACCTTATTTTACAACAAATCTGTACAAGAAATGTATGACATCTTTTGTGAGAAATATGGGAAGATAGTAGATTGCTGCATACCTGTCACCAAAGTAGGTGTAATTCATGCCAGAGAGAAATGGTTCGATAATGGGTGTAAAAGAGCTAAGGAGTGGAGAGACAAATGCTGGAAAAGGTATAGGAGGAGAAAAAAAATAAATGCCTGGCAAATCTACAAAAGAGCAAGAAATGACTACCTAAGTAAAAGGAGAGAGGCAGAGAGAGATTATGAGAGGGACATCACCAGGAAGGCTAAAGAAAATCCCAAGCTTTTCCACAGCTTTATCAGAGGAAAACTGAAGGTAAAAGAACAGGTTTTAAGGCTAAAGAGAGCGGATGGAAGCATCACTGAGATGGACGAAGAGATCTGCAAAGAATTGAACAAGGAGTTTCAGTCAGTATTTACAGTAGAAAATACCCCACCCTCTCAGATTGCAGTGATAGAAGCTCAAGGGCCGGTATTAGAGAACATCAACCTTACAGCCACAGAGGTATGCAGAGCGCTGATGGATTTAGATGTTCATAAAGCTACAGGTCCTGATGACATATCCCCTCATGTGCTTAAAAAATGCGCAAACACAATATCAGTGGCACTAAGTATCATATTTAAGGAGTCACTGGAGTCGGGGGAGATTCCAAGATGCTGGAAACAAGCAAATGTGATACCTATCTTCAAAAAGGGAAGGAGGGATACGGCTCTGAACTATAGACCAGTTTCCTTGACCAGCATAGTTTTCAAAGTTATGGAGAAACTACTAAGGAAACATATCTCTCTTCACTTGGAATCCTTCAACTTTTTGTCAGTGAGGCAACATGGCTTCAGAGAAGGTAGATCAACAGTAACAAACTTATTAGAATTTTATGATGAGGTAAGCCAAATCTTACAGGAAAGAGAGGGCTGGGCAGATTGCATATTCCTAGACTTCCAGAAAGCGTTTGACACTGTTCCACATGGGAGACTTATTAGGAAGCTGCAAGCAATGGCTAGAATAGGTGGAAATGTTTTGGAATGGATAAAAACTTACTTAGAAGGAAGGGAACAGAGGGTTAGAGTAAGACACTCAGTGTCTGAATGGAGAAGAGTTAGTAGTGGAGTTCCACAGGGTTCAGTTTTAGGGCCACTTTTGTTCCTTGTATATGTAAATGACCTACCAGAGTCTGTAAATTCATTCATGAATATGATTGCAGATGATGCAAAGATTGTGAAGAAAGTAAAAAACGAGAACAATGGTAGAGAACTTCAGGAGGATCTAAATAATCTGCATGAGTGGTCAGAAAAGTGGCTAATGAAATTCAATACCTCAAAATGTAAGGTAATGAGAATGGGTACAAGTGTAAGAAGGCCCAAGCTTGACTACTCGGTGGCTGGAGTACAACTTCAAGAGACAGAAAATGAGAGAGATCTAGGAGTAAACATACTGGCAGATTTGTCTCCAGAAATACATATAAATGGCGTAGTAAGGGCAGCATATGCATTCTTATCAAATGTAAGGGTAGTATTCAGGCACATGGACAAGGAAATGTTCAGAAATATTTATGTAACCTATGTGAGGCCAAAACTCGAATATGCAGCCCCCTTTTGGAATCCGCACTTGAAAAAGCACATAGATAAGCTTGAAAAAGTTCAAAGACATGCCACGAAACTGGTGCCAGAAATACGCAATCTCGGTTATGATGAGAGGCTGAGGGAATTAGACTTGCCATCACTCGAAGCTAGAAGAGTAAGGGGGGATATGGTGACAGTCTTTAAATTCCTTCATGGTTATGATAGAGTGGATAGGGATCGATATTTCGATATGGCTGACTCTAGAACTAGAGGTCATAGTTTGAAGCTTCGTAAGAAAACTTCTTTGCAGGATGTAAGGAAATACTTTTTCAGTGTAAGAGTAGTTGATAATTGGAATTCGCTAAGCGAGGAGGTAGTTAATGCTATCTCAATCCATAGTTTTAAGGACAGGTACGATAAGTATCACTAAGTCTAAAATGGAACCGATCAGGAGACGGGAAGATACGAGCTTTGGGCTCTTTCCCGTAAACACAATTAGGTAATCACAATTAGGTAATCTCACACACTCACACACACACACACACACACACACACACACACACACACACACACACACACACACACATATATATATATTCACCAGAAAGATTCAGTATCTCTGCGTAGTTTCCAGAGTTGCTGGAGGATGGACCCAAAGCATCCTTATCTCTGGCCTCTGCTCTTTGCTTTAAGAGTTGGCAAAGTAATACAATTTGGCGTTTGCACATTCATAGAAGGATCTAACTTATTTATGTAGAGAGCTTCTAGAATTTGCAGACGTCGAAAATGTTTTTCTGTATGTAATATCTTCGTATTTTCCTCCAACATTTTACGTGTGATGGAGGTCTGGTGTTTTATCATCATATGATATTTGTGGGCACCTCCAACTATCAGATTCTAGAAACTCTGTACATACATAAGTTAGATCCTTCTATGAATGTGCAAACGTCAAATTGTATTACTCTGCCAACTCTTAAAGTAAAGAGCAGAGGCCAGAGGTAAGGATGCTTGTGGTCCATCCTCCAGCAACTGGAATCTTAGCAGAAATACTGAATCTTTCTGGTGAATAAAGAATAAAGGTGGATATTAGATATCATATATATATATATATATATATATATATATATATATATATATATATATATATATATATATATATATATATATATATATATATATATATTAAACACATTACCATATGTAAAAACATGAATAATTTTTTTCTCGACCGGGACTTGAACCTAGGACACATAATTGCTGTGCCAAGGCGCTATCAATTACACAATAGAAGATCTTAAAAGAGAAACAAACCTTACATCTATATCTGCTATACTAGGAATGAATGCATTCTATCTGAATGCCACTCTGTTCATATTACAGCTTCCCCTAACCTCACTTGTGGTCTGTTTTTGCATTTAATTCAAATCTTAATCTCATTTGGGACCAACAATAATCAAATAAGCACATTGCCATATGTGAAAACATGAATAATTTTTTTCCGCAACCGGGAATTTTGAATCTAAGACACATAATTACTGTGCCAAGGCGCTACCAACTACACAACAGAAGGTCTAAAGGAAAACAAACCTTACAGCTATATCTGCTATACTAGGAATGAATGCATTCTATCTGAATGCCACTCTGTTCGTATTATAGCTTCCCCCAACCTCACTTGTGGCTCGTTTTCGCATTTAATTCAAATCTCAATCTCATTTGGGACCAAGAGTAATCAAATAAGCACATTACCATATATGAAAACATGAATAATTTTTTCCCCGATCAGGACTTGAACCTAGGACACATAATTACTGTACCAAGGTGCTACCAACTACACCACAGAATATCTTAAAAGGGAAACAAACCTTACAGCTATATCTGCTATACTATGAGTGAACGCATTCCATCGGAATGCCACTTTGTTCATAGTAGTTTCTCCCAACCTCATTCGTGGTTCGTTTTCACATTTAATTCAAATCCCAATCTAATTTACAATGATCAAATAAGCACATTATCATATGCAAAAACATAAATAATTTTTCCCTTACCACGACTTGAACCTCTTTTTTGTTTTTGTTTTTTAAGAGTGTGACACCGGAACAGGCAGAAACTGCCCTCATCAATAAAGGCCCGGACACGAGAAAATATCAAGAAGAAGGAAAAGAAAAAGGTTAAGGGCAAGGCAGAGATGAGGTAATGTCACACAAAGGAAAACAACAGACAGAAAACAACAGTCAAAGTACAGAGGACACAGAGATATGGAGGACTACGCTCTGAGATGACGATATATCTGCTTTTTGAAGGATGAAAGGTCATAAGAATTAGGAATGACAGAAGGAGGAAGAGAGTTCCAGAGTCTGGAGGTAGATGGGAAGAAGCAGTTGCTGCACCGACCAATCAGCGAGCTACAAATCTCCACACAGTACCTGTGAGATGAGGCCGCTTGGCGAGTGTTACACACCCTCGGCAGTGGAGGAGGGATGCAACTTGCCAACTCATCAGAGCAGCGATGGAAGTAGTAGCGATAGAAAAGTGAAAGGGAAGATACCTTACGGCGAAGAGAGAGAGAATCCAGGTTAGAAGTAAGAGAAGGGTCAATAATGAGTCTGACTGCCTTAGATTCAACCCTATCAAGAAGATAAGTAAAGGAAACAGCACCCCAGATGTGTGAGCAGTATTCTAAGCAGGGGCGGATAAGACCTTTGTAAATTTTAAGTAATTGCAATGAGGAAGAGCAATGACGAAAACGAAACAAAACCCCCAATATTTTGGATGAAGATTTAGAAATTTGCATTATGTGATTCTTCCAAGACAAGTTAGAGGCTATATGGATTCCTAATAAATTGATAGAGTTAAGAGGGTAAACTTCATTAGTTTCGAAGACAATAGGGTTATCAGGAGGAGAAGAAGATAAAGAGATAGCCAGAGACTGTGTCTTGGAGGCATTGAATTTAACTAAATTTTGAGTGCCTCATTCAGATACTCTCTGCAAATCGGAGTTAAGAGTAGAAGAAAGAGTGATACGAGATTGATTACGAGTAACAGATGAAGGTTGTGAAGAAAAGGCAGAGAAAAAGTGAAGGATAGAATCATCAGCAAAGGCATGAAGAAGAGAGGAAGATGGGAATTGTAGAAGATCATTGATGAAGAGAAGGAAGAGAGTATGTGAAAGAACAGAGCCCTGTGGAACACACTGGTAACAGAGAAAGGGCTAGATGTCGCGCCATCAACAACAACAGATATAGAACGGTCAGTAAGAAAACTGGAAATCAGAGAACAGAAAAAAGGGGTAAAGCCATAGGCAGGGAGTTTGGCCAACAGAGCCTTATGCCAGACTCTGTCAAAAGCCTTAGAGATATCAAGGGCGACGACAAAGGATTCCTCATAGTTCCTCACCAGTGGATCTTGCCTTGTGGAAGCCGTACTGGTGATCGGAGATAAGTGAATTAGATTCAAGGCGTTTCAAGAAGTGAGCATTGAGCAAAGTTTTGAAAACTTTAGCAATAGAGGAGGTTAGAGCAATAGGTTGGTAGTTAGAAGGAATAGAGTGGTCACCCTTCTTAGGAACAGGTTGAACTAGGACACATAATTACTGCGTCAAGGTGCTACCAACTACACCACAGAAGGTCTTAAAAGGGAAACAAACCTTACAGCTATATCTGCTATACTAGGCATGAATGCATTCTATCTGAATGCCACTCTGTTTATATTACAGCTTTCCCCAACCTCACTCGTGATTCGTTTTTGCTTTCAATTCAAATCTCAATGTCATTTGGGACCAACAATAATCAAATCATCACATTACCATATGTGAAAACATAAATGATCTTTTTCCACGACCGGGATATGAATCTAGGACACATAATTACTGTGCCAAGGCGCTACCAACTACACCACAGGTCTATAGGGAAACAAATCTTATAGCTATATCTGCTATACTAGGAATGAATGCATTCTATCTGAATGCCACTCTGTTCATATTACAGTTCTCGCCAACCTCACTTGTGGTTCGTTTTGGAATTTAATTCAAATATCAATCTTATTTGGGACCAACAATATTTAAATAAGCACATTACCATATGTGCAAATATGAATAATTTTTTCCCCTATCGGGACTTGAACCTAGGACACATAATTACTGTGCCAAGGCGCTACCAACTACACCTCAGAAGGTCTTTACAGGGAAACAAACCTTACATCTATATCTGCTATTCTAGGAATGAATATATTCTATCTTAAGACCACTCTGTTCATATTACAGTTTCCCTCAACCTCCCTTGTTGTTTGTTTTCGTATTTAATTCAAATCTCAATCTCATTTGGAACCAACAGTACTCATATAAGCACATTACCATATGTAAAGGTGGTGGCACTGGAAAACATACAAACAGTTGATTATAAAGAGACAGTAATCAAAAAAATGAAAGACGTTTTGATGGAAAGGGCAAACCCACTCATCAGACAGGCACTTGATAAGGAGAAGACAGTGGTAATCTCAGGTATAAGCGAATCCCAGGAGCCAACATGGCAGGGGAGACTTGAAGAAAATAAGGCTAGGGTTGTAGACCTGATAAGAAAGCTTGGAGTAGTTTGTGGTCCTGAGGATATTGTAAACATACACCAACTAGGTAACTTGAACCTATGACACATAATTACTGTGCCAAGGCGCTACCAACTACACCACAGAAGATCTAATAAGGGAAACAAACCTTGCAATTATATCTGCTTTAGTTGGAATGAACACATTCTATCTGATTGCCACTCTGTTCATATTACAGTTTCCCCCAACCTCACGCGAAATTCGTTTTCCCATTTAACTAAAATTTCAATCTCACTTGGGACCAACAATAATCAAATAAGCACATTATCATATGTGAAAACATGAATAATTTTTTCCCCGAACGGGACTAGAACATAAGACACATAATTAATGTGCCAAGGAGCTACCAACTACACCACAGAAGGTCTTAAGAGGGAAACAAATTTACAGCTATATCTGCTATACTAGGTTTGAATGCATTCTAACTGAATGCCCCTCTGTTCATAACACAGTTTCCCCCAACCTCTCTTTGTGGTTTGTTTATGCATCTAATTCAAATCTCAATTTCATTTGGGACCAACAATAATCAAATAATCACATTACCATAAGTGAAAACATGAATAATTTATTCACCAAACGGGACTTGAACCTTGGACACATAATTACTGTGCTACGAGTGAGGTTGGGGGAAACTGTAATATGAACAGAGTGGCATTCAGATTGAATGCATTCATTCCTAGTATAGCAGATATAGCTGTATGGTTTGTCTCCCATTTAAGACCTTCTTTGATGCAATTAGTAGCACCTTAACACAGTAATTATAAATCCTTGGGTCAAGTCCGTGTCGGGGAAAAATTATTTATGTTTTCATATACGGTAATGTGCTTATTTGATTACTGTTGGTCCCAAATGAAATTGAGATTTGAATTAAATGCAAAACCGAACCACGAGTGAGGTTGGGGGAAACTGTAATAAAAACAGAGTGGCATTCAGATAGAATATGTTCATTCCTAGTATAGCTGATACAGCTGTGAGGTTTGTATCCTTTTAAGACCTTCTGTGGTGTAGTTGGTAGCGCATTGGCACAGTAATTATGTGTCCTAGGTTCAAGTCTCGATCGGGGAAGAAATTATTCATGTTTTCACATATGGTAATGTGCTTATTTGATTATTGTTGGTCCCAGATGAGACTGAGATTTCAAGGAAATGAGAAAACGAAACACGAGTGAGGTTTGGGACAACTGCAATATGAACAGAGTGGTATTCAGAGAGAATGCGTTCATTCCTAGTATAGCAGATATAGCTGTAACGTTTGTTTCTCTTTTAAGATCTTCTGTGGTTAGTTGGTAGCGCATTGGCACAGTAATTATGTGTCCTAGGTTCAAGTCCCGATCGGGGAAGGAATTATACATGTTTTCACATACGGTAATGTGCTTTTTTAATCATTGTTGGTCCCAAATGAGATTGAGATTTGGACTAAATGTGTAAACGAACCACGAGTGAGTCTGGGAGAAACTGTAATATGAACAGAGTGGCATTCGGCTAGAATGCGTTCATTCCTTGTATAGCAGATAATTGTTTCCCTTTTAAGACCTTCTTTGGTGTAGTTGGTAGCCCCTTGGCGCAGTAATTATGCTTCCTAGGTTCAAGACCCTGTAGGAGAAAAAATTATATATATATATATATATATATATATATATATATATATATATATATATATATATATATATATATATATATATATATATATATATGTATATATATACATAAATGTATATATATATATACATAAATATATATATATATATATATATATATATATATATATATATATATATATATATATATATATATATATATATATATATATATATATATATATATATATATATATATATATACATAAATATATATATATATATATATATATATATATATATATATATATATATATATATATATATATATATATATATATATAAATATATAAATATATATATATATATATATATATATATATATATATATATATATATATATATATATATATATATATATATATATATATATATATATATATATATATATATATATATATATATATATATATATATATATATATATATATATATATATATATATATATATATATATATATATATATATATATATATATATATATATATATATATATATATATATATATATATATATATATATATATATATATATATATATATATATATATATATATATATATATATATATATATATATATATATATATATATATGATTCTGTTTCAAGAGAAGCATGTGAATATTATAAATGTGGATGGTTTTAGCTACATAAGGAAATTGATTTTTTTTTTTGAGATCCTTAGTAATTACGAGTATATTTATTTATTACTCATCTGCAGAGGTATTATTCAGATACCTCTGAACAAGAGTAGAAGGTAAATATATTTGAGAGTACTAAGGATCTCAAAAATGATTTTCAGTTTCCTTACGTAACCATAACCATCCATCCATATATATATATATATATATATATATATATATATATATATATATATATATATATATATATATATATATATATATATATATATATATATATATATATATATATATATATATATATATATATATATATATATATATATATATATATATATATATATATATATATATATATATATATATATATATATATATTTATATATATATATTTATATATATATTTATATATATATATATATATATATATATATATATATATATATATATATATATATATATATATATATATATATATATATATATATATATATATATATATATATATATATGACTGTGATACCAGGACGAGACAAAAAATAAATAAATAAATAAATCTGCCCTCATCGCGTCTGGGCACGATAAAATCATGAAGTTAAAGAAACAGAGATGGAAAGTTTTGTGATCTGTCAGATGTGCAGGGATAAAAGATATGTAATGAATATCCAAGAATATTCGGTATTGCTGTAGGCATAGAAAAAGAACCGTAGCAGAAGGAAGACTTAACATCGAACTGTCTTGGACAGTTCTATAGACACACACACACACACACACACACACACACACACACACACACACACACACACACACACACACACACACACACACACACACATACGCAATCTCAGTTATGATGAGAGGCTGAGGGAATTAGACTTACCATCATTCGAAGCTAGAAGAGTGAAGGGGGATATGATGACAGTCTTTAAATTCCTTCATGGTTATCATAGAGTGGATAGGGATCGATATTTTGATATGGCTGGCTCTAGAACTAGAGGTCATAGTTTGAAGCTTCGTAAGAAAACTTCTTTGCAGGATGTAAGGAAATATTTTTTCAGTGTAAGAGTAGTTGATAATTGGAATTGGCTAAGCGAGGAGGTAGTTAATGCTATCTCAATCCATAGTTTTAAGAAGAGGTATGATAAGTATGACTAAGTCTAAAATGGAACCGATCAGGAGACGGGAAGATACGAGCTTTGGGCTCTTTCCCGTAAACACAATTAGGTAATCACAATTAGGTAATCACACACACATACATACATACGTTCAGTGACACACGAAACTGCTCCTCTTAAATTTCTACTTGTGTTTTTGAGTGACTAAGTGCTTAGTGGAAAACTTTACCATTATTTCCATAAATCTGAAATCCTACAGAGTATTGTGAGTACAAACTTATATTTGTTGTATGACGAGACTGTCCAAAATATTAAAGGAAAAAAATTGAGAACATTTTCGTGAGGGGAGAGAGAAGCTGCCGTCCAGTTCTGCCTTGAAGGAAATTTAGAAGAGTTGCCAAAGGTGAAGCCATCACATCACATTACCTAATTTTTTGTGTAAACTGGGGAAAGCTCTTAAGCCGTTTACCTGATCCTGTGGTTCCATATATTGTTAAAATCAGCATCCTTCCCATTTATATTAACTTGTTAGTTAGTTTGATACACGAAATAATTGAATAATAAAAAAAAAAAAACCAAATATCCACCTGTCAACAATACTGAGTTAAGTTGCCAAGTAGTACAGCTGTCTTATTTTCTTCATTTTTTTGCTTTTCTTTTAGCTTTCTCTTTTACTATTTTTTATTTTATTTTGTATATATATTGAGTTAAATGTAAAGTCTAATCCTGTGATAACATATCTTGGTTAGCAAGTGAGTTTATCAGTTAGGAAGAATATATAGCAGAAACAGGTGGGTGCCACCTCAGACACAAATTCGAATTTTCCTTCAGGTTTGACTTTTGTTTTTCTTTTTCTTTTTATCCTTAAATTAACATGGTCAAGTTTTTAAGTTAAGATGTGTGTTACCAGAAAAGAGATAAACTAAGTCACTAAATAGCACTTATATGGAGATATAAAAATTCTGTGTGAAGCTTAAAAGTTTTTCTCTTTTTTTTTCCTCTTTCTCGTCTTCTTTCTATATTCTGTGAGAGGGAGAACATAAAAATGACGCCATCTCTGTCCCAAACCTCTCCCATCAATGGGTCGGTAGGAGGGGTAGCCATTAGGAGACTTACACAGAAAATCAAGAATTTAGAGGCAATGGTTATAAGCCTTGATGATAAAATTTGGAATATGGATGGAGAAATGAAAGAGAATGAAACACTCAGAGAGCAAATAAGATCTTTGGAGGAAGCAAATAAAGCACAAGGGCAGGAGAGAAAGGAACTAGAAAAAAGAATAAAGAAGCTGGAAGGGGAAAAGATTCAACTAGAATCTAGAATTTCTAAACAAGAAGATAAAAACAAACAGCTGAATGACAACCTAAAGGAATTAGATGTTAGTTCACTGCTCTCTTCTGAAAGAGACGAGATTGCTGCTTGGAATGTCCAGATTAAGGAAAACATTGAACAGTTCAGAAAAGAGTTCCAGGAGCTGAATATGGAAAATGATGCCATGAAAACTTCCTTTGCTGATGCACTAAAGGGGAATGTGGCAGTAAAAGAGGCTGTAAAGGTGGTGGCACTGGAAAACATACAAACAGTTGACTATAAAGAGACAGTAATCAAAAAAATGAAAGACGTTGTGATGGAAAGGGCAAACCCACTCATCAGACAGGCACTTGATAAGGAGAAGACAGTGGTAATCTCAGGCATAAGCGAATCCCAGGAGCCAACATGGCAGGGGAGACTTGAAGAAAATAAGGCTAGGGTTGTAGACCTGATAAGAAAGCTTGGAGTAGTTTGTGGTCCTGAGGATATTGTAAACATACACCAACTAGGTAAATATTCGAGGGAAGGAAAGCCGAGACCAACAAAAGTAACCTTTGAGAGAGGGGAAACATGTAGGGAAATATTGTTGAGAAAAAAAAGTCTAAAAGACCTTCAAGAATTCAAAGAAGTGTTCATTAGACGATACAGAACACAGGAAGAGATGGGAAAGATAAAAAACTTGTTGCAAGAGGCAAGAAGGTTAAATGATGAAAGAAATGAAGAAGAGAAGACAAATTTTCGTTACAGAGTTCTTCCAGACAAAGGAGAGATAAAGAAGATAATGACAGAAGATCAGAGGATGGGGCCTCATTAAGATTGTTATGCACAAATGCTGATGGATTAGCTGGTAAGGCAGTAGAATTAAAAGATAGGAGTCACAACAGTAAGGCAGATATAGTAGCAATTACAGAGACTAAGTTGAGTGAGGACATAAACAGTGTCACAGTTTTTCCTAAGGGCTTCAGAATACTAAGGGTTGAAAGATCTGAGAGGACTGGTGGAGGGCTAGCACTGCTCATAAGTGAAAGGATTCAAGTTGAAGAAATAAACTTGGCTATAGAAAGTGAGTTCAAGGAATTTCTTGTTGCTCGCATAAATACTGGGTCAGATAGCATTATAATAACTGTTGTATGCAACCCACCAAGGAACCAAAATAGGCTTGAAGTTTATGAGGAAAGTCATATATGTACTATTGAAGTCATAAACTCAGTTGTTAACATGGCACGGGAAAAAAAATGTAGGATTTTGATTATGGGAGACTTTAATCATAAAGAGATAGATTGGATAAATCTTGACCCACACAGTGGTGAGGACTCATTCGGGGCAAGATTCCTAGATTGCGTACAAGGGAATTTCCTACACCAACATGTAATGGAACCAACAAGGGCCAGGGGTGGGGATGAGCCATCACTACTTGATCTAGTGTTCACAGATAATGTGTTGGATATTGAAAAAATTGAGTATGAACCATCAATTGGAAAGAATGACCACTGTGTGTTGTTGATGAAGTATATCATTGAAGATATTCTTCCTGAGAGTAGAGGCAATGAGGACATGAGGAGGAACTATCGGAAAGGAGATTACATCAAAATGAATGAGCTTTTTGCAGTTATTGA
>JAXCGZ010021046.1:62500-89916 GCA_037179515.1 Halocaridina rubra | reverse complement strand
CTGAGGTCCTACTGCGCTGTTGCAGTCGCAGTTCAGGAATACTGTTGACTATTACTTGGTAATTATCCTTTCAGTCTATTATGTTCCGGTTTTACGTCATGGACTCCCTTTTTTACCAAGGGCTAGGACGGTTGTCTCCTTGCGAAGGACTTGTTTTGGCAAATGTAATCATTACCCTCTTCAGTAGGATATGGTGTCATGTTTTAAAAACATAGCTGCACACGTTATTCAGACGGTCTGATCTTAATAAATAAACAGGTGCGAAGAGGAAGATTGTGAAATCCAAGATGACGCTTTGGTTGTTCTCACCAAGATTGGAATGGAAACATCCCTACGATACGCTATTCAGCTCATCACACTGGCCTATTTAGTCGCTACTAAAAGGAAGGAAAAGCAGGTAGGAAGTATTGACAGCGTATTTTGAACAATATTGGGACCTTATGGTCTCATCCCAAGGATCTAAGAGGAGTGGCTGAGGTGTGTTAGCTTCAGAGAGTGTGCTTTGACTCGGCCACCTCCCTAACAAGGGGGATTATGGCTATTGTCTATGTATGTATCCAATATTGGCTCACTCATGCAGAACGTTTATACAGTTTTCCAAAAAAAGATGCCATGATCTGCTGAGTCAGGAAGGTGGCCGCAACTGTAACAAAAGATTTGAGATAACAGGGCTTCAGTGTACCCTGCTCATCCATGCCTTCTCTTTCAATTTTTTGGCAATATAACTTTTCAGAGGGAGGGATTGGCAGTGTTTCACTCTCCCCTATCCCATTTATTTGGTTCATATGAAACGTAGGGAATACAAGGGATGGAATACTTTCTCTTCAACACTAGGGATAATTATATACATCAGATCCTTGCCCACTGATCCTGTGGGTGACCCAAATAGGATGGTGGGGGGTATGGAGGTATTGATGGAGCCATTTATCCCCAGAGGAGGGTGAATCATGGATATTAGGTTTTGATGAATGTGTGCATTGACTCGGCCACCCCTTGCAAGGGGGATTGCAGCCATTGTTTATATAAGTACTGCATGTGTTATTCAGAGATTTATGGACTCTGATCTTTGTTTTTCTTTCTTTTAATGAACTACTGTACAGTAAAAATATTATTCTAATTTGCTTAAGACCAGATTTTGATTACTTCTAGGCTACCTGTAAAAGCAGCATTTTTTTTTTTCTAGGACGCAGGTACCCCCTTGTAAGGTGGATAACGGCTTCAGAATAGATATAGCTAGATAGAAGTAACATAAAATATCATTGTACCATTGATTATTTCTATGGTTAGGACTTACAGCTTTTACCTTACCTAATTTTTTTTTTTTTGCAGATCTCGATTCCAGATGTGAAGAAGGTTTATCAGCTCTTTGTTGATGAACAGCGTTCACAGAAATTCCTCAAAGAATACGAGGACGAATTTATGTTCAACGAAGGTAAGATTATAGAATTGTGTAGAGTTTATTTTTTTATGTTGTATGTTTCTTGTAATGTATTTACTAGTTTCAGCATTGTTAAGGAGGTAATTAAAGGAAATTTCTCTGAGTTACGGGCTAGAATACCTCCTCTGTGATCCCTGCATGTTGTAAATGTTGACTAAATGGGGCAGAGCAAGGGAATCCCCCTCCTTTTTTTTATTTTCCTTTACGAGGAGTCAAGTATTTTGCTTTGACTCAGCTACCTCCCTTATAAGGAGGACTATGGCTTTTGTATATACTGTATATAGTTATAGAATTAAAGGAATAGTTAAGTGGGGGGGGGCTGGCAGTGCGCTTCCCCTGCCCTAAATTTCATGTCGTGCTGAAGTCTTCTTAGGGAAGATAGGCTTAGAATAATACCTGGCTACCTTGTTTCTTTTAAGAGTATTTGCCTCCGTTTTTGAAAGACACAAAATTTGTATTTTGGCATTTTGTTGCTTTTAGAGAAGTTTAGTTTGTCTCCTCAGGACTTGGATTTTATCCTTAGACTGTACTATTCACAGATAAGGACCTGAACTAAGTAGGCAGTGTATTCAACTTGTGAGGTATTTATTGTAGCATCATGCAACTGTACATTTTTGTCTCCTGTTATTTACGTTTTTCCAATGGAAATTTTACTGTACTCTTTGGAGGCATTACCCAAACATTGTACATTTCTATTTCAAATTCCTGTTTCTCACACTTTCACTTTATCAATAATTTCATTCATTTTTTCTCAAGATCCTAGAGATATTCTTCCATCAAGTAATTTTGTAATCATATCTGTCAGTGGCATATTCCATCATTCTGGCTTGCACAGAAGTCATTAGTTCAATTCCTTGCATGGGTTGTATAGCTTTTCAATGTCAGAGACACTTGAGGATAAGAAAGAGGGTAGCATCCAGGGGCTCGAACAGCCTCAGTGAAACACCATTAGATGTGTGGCGTCATTGGTGAAATTCCTTCCTAAGCTTGACTCATTGATCTATATCTTGACACAAAAGCTAGAATTTCCCTTATAAGGGGGTAACTAGATCAAAGGAAAAATCTAGTTTTTTCAGGAGGAAATTACAAAGGAGAAGCTTCCCAGTCCCATCGCTCGTCCCCATTTCAACATTCGTGATACATGGGTTAATGATAATAATGCTTACTCTTCAGTCTCATACAGTATATATAAAATAAGAAGGCAACCGTCCTAGCCCTTGGTTGAAAAGGGAGTCCGTGACGTAAAACTGGAAACAAATTTTATATTCAGAGTAATGTTATACTGTAGTCTTCATAGCCCAGAGAACACTGAAAAAACAAATGGTCATTTCCCGTAACTCATATTATGAAATTTTTAATTCACTGGTAACAGAACCTCAGTTCTTTTATCATATAATTCCTCTGTCTTAGCATGAAATGATGTCTTGGAAAGAGAGGTGAATGAAATTTATATATTTGTATTTCAGGTGGTGATACTGACATGGAAACATCCTGAATTGCTGCAATAGTTATTCCCTGAAAAATCTCCAGCTATCTCGAGAATATCTTAATCACGTTGTCTCAAGAGATTATATTACTGAACAAGTTATTGCAAAGCATCATATTATGCTTTCAAGTTATTTCAAAGCATAGTATTAAGTCGGCAAAATCATAGAAGTTTCAGGTCCACTGCAGCGTACCTTGATATTTAAGGTATCATTCCAATGGACCCAAAATAAATTTTGTGGTAATTTCAATAAATACTGTCTAAATATTTACTATTATTTCCACGAAATTGTACTTCTTTGTGTTATTGATAGAACTCTTTCTCAGTATATTGATTAGAGTTAAATAAAATGTAGGTTAGATGTTACGTGCATGATCGAAGTTAATTTTGAAAGAATGTTCTCTCCTAATAATTTATGTATTTCGTATAACCAGTCTGAACTAATTCCCTTCAGTTTGTCAAGTCTTGCACTCCAAGTATTAGTGGCAACTATGGCTGGGTTGGTAGCAAACTCTACTTTGATTCGTCAGGTTATTGGTTCGAAACCTGCCAAGGTCTGAGGTTAGAAAGGGCATTCACACAGGTAACAGTTACACTGCCAAAACCAATGTCCTTTGAAAGAAGCCACCATCCTAGCCCTTAACAGAAAAGGGAGCCTGTGACATGGACCTGGAGTGACAGCATCTGTTGTGGGTCCACTTTCAGGAGCTGCAAAATGGGAGAAGAGGCCAACCAACTCAGTAGAAAAGTAGCGAAGACGCAGAACTTTCACTATTAACGAATCTCCTCATGGGTACAAAAACCTGGGCGAGGCTTCGGTTACATGGGCAATAACCTCATGTTTCAGCACCAAAAAAATGATATTCCGTCTATCATTTCTTAAAGACTCCTTCAAGCCAAAGACTAAGAGTAACAAAGGACCCAATTTAGTACACATGCATCCAACATACTCTTCACTCGTCTCATTAAAAGTTTGGTTTTCTGCAGCTCATGCAGAAACTGGACCCATTTCACTTTTACAACACTATAACCTGAGACACTCCACAGATATTGGGATCTACTAAAAATGTTCTTTTCACCCTCCATCAAACCTATTCTTTCCATATCCGAATCCCTAAAATCTGCCCATTCCTCCAACAGGAGTCTTTGAGGAATGACAACCAGAGAATAATTTCTTGAAGAAAAAATTCTGTTGTGTGTGTGTTGAGAGATCCAGTAACTACCTGGGTGACTAAAGCCTTTCTTAGGTTCTCATATCCTGAGAGAGGTAGGGATTAATTGTAGCAGTTTGACCACTTTTGCAGCTCCTGATTTGAGTTAGTTGGCCTCCTCCTCTGATTTGCAGCTCTGGAGATAACCCTTGATCGATTTCCCTGAAATGTGTGCAAGATAAAAGGGACTATCAACAGCTGTGTAAAATATGCATTATCATGCCTATCTGTTTGTTATTTATGCCAAAGTCCTCTGTTTTTAGCCCCGACTTAAATAAAATGGAAAACGTGTTCCCATCACTTAGATGCTATTTCTTGCTGATACTAGCAGCGGCTACGGCTTAATAAAAAAAAAAGGTTGGGGGAGGCAGCAGGTCTCAGTTGAACCCTGTCCAGACGAGCATGCCCCCTTTCCTCCTGTATCATATTTTGGATCTTGTAAATAACAGTAACCCCAGGGTGTTCTAGGGTCATTCATATTTACAAAGCAAGTCACCTAACATAATTTACAGGGTTATTTAACTTTACGTGAGATACGGAGTATTACTTATCTTTAAAGACAAGATCCTCCTTACAAATTGGCTTATTTTACATATCGGGAACATAGATGCATAATGCTCTCTTCCTTAGTGGTTTTGTGTAAAATGTACAACAAGTGATACCTCACATTCCAGGAGAAACTTACATAAACTAGAAGGTAAAATACTTTAAAATTTTAATTATATTATCTGCAACTTAGGCTATGTTAGAACAACTTTGTAAAGCTAATGGAATTTCGAACCTTTTTTTTTTTAAATTAAAATATCAATTCCTGTTCTGGCGTCAAAGGCGAAAAATACCTCTTAACAACATCACTGTCGGGGAGTTCTGCCAAAGTTGCTGGATTCCACTTGGGTTTGTGATCCTTGTCTATCAACACTGCTCTAACACCTGTCGAGAAAAATGGCTAATTATCTGCATTACATAGAAAGAGTTGTTGTTGTTGTTCCTTAAGCTGCCTGGCTGAACAGCCTCTAGTCCCTGAGGATGGCCACTGCCGATCCTGACTTTCTCACAAAGCTTTCAGGTTGTGTATGATGTGTTGATGGCAAATGTGGTTATGTGAGGAGCAATCTTCCATAATATGTTTGATTAGGAAGAGAGTTAAATTCGATCATTACAATAGTAGGCTGTGAAAATCTATGAGGTCTTAAAAAAGCATTTCTAGTACAGTAATAATAATAATAATTTCAGTACTAGTCTCACAATCAGTACTGATGGTATGAAATAAAACTACACTAAAATTAAGTGGAAAAGTAAGAAGTATGGTTCTTAGGCTGAAAAAAAAACATTTGAGACAATAATTCAACAATCACCAAGACTTAAACTACATCCCACCACCATTGCATAACAATTAGCAAACAGTTTTTATATACATAAAAACAAACTTGCTTGAAAGTATATTTGTTGACATTTTTTTTTTTCATATAAGATGCCATTTTCTGCTGAACAACAGGCTTGCCACACACCAGTAAAAGACTTGAGGTTAAGGTTAAAGGTCTCTAATGCAAGGCAGAGGCAAGGGACAGTGATAGCATATAGCCAAACTAGATACAGTACCTATCGCATAGCCAAGGCTCATGCTCCCTTTCCAGTCATGCGATCCCAGTGATCTCCAGACAATGGCTGAATAATCATGTAAACCTATAGGTAATCACTGAATCCCCAATTAATTGCCTAATTGGAAACGATAAGGGACAGTGAGGTAGTATGGTTTTAACAGAAAGACCAGTTAATTTATGTAGTTCTGTCCCAAAAAAGGCCATAAATAAATGATGCAAGAAAGATGTTAATAGATTACTGCTGTGCAAGGGAAAAAGTAATATAGTAATTTTAAGAATAGGTTATCTCTACGCCACATGTATCATATTGGAATAATTTAACGTTTAATAATCTCAAACTGAATGCAAGACAAGCTGCATCTAGAAGATCAAGAAATTAATGCAGTCAAGGGCCATATCCCATGAGTCAGGAAGGTGGCCACAGCTGTAAAGAAAGGACCGAGGTAGAAGGTTTTCAAAATGACATTCCCATCCATACCTATATAACTGGTATTCTGGGAATGGATAGATTGTCTATGCTTTCCTCTATCACCTTTAGTCACTTCCTATGATTTATATAGAATCTTGGAGTAAATTTCTTATACACTTAATGCTAAAGATATCTTTTGGTTGCCTCCTACGGCTAAAAGATTATAAAAATTAGGGTGGCAATCTACAGCCTTCACTATCAAGAATATATTTTAGTTGCTTATAAAAACATGTAGTGTACATTCATGCTCTCAAACCACTATATATGTAAAGACTGCTAACGATCTCTAATGAAAGCAAAGGCAAGGGACAGAGATAACACAGGGCCGGACTATATACCTACAATATAGCCAGGTCATAAGTCCCTTCTCTATTCATGTGGACCAAGTGATCTCCAGCTAATGGCTGAATAATCAGGTAGAGCTACAGGATATCACAGACCCCTCAAGTAACAGCCCAATTTATTCAGTTATCATACACAATCAAGATTAATAGGGAAGAGTAATGTGTAATATAAGTCAAGCAGGTTATACGCCATCAATGTATCAAGTGCACATACACATAAAATTAATAAGCATATGTATATCACACAGTGATTCACTCATACCAAGTTCTTAACCTTAATCCAGTCTCAGAGGATTAATTCTTCCTCGTCAGTCAATGGAGAGAAGTATTCTTCTACTTTTTGGGGGGTTACATCACTTAAAGAGGCCGGATTCCAACTAGGTTTATTGTCTCGGTCAACCAACTGAGCTCTAACGCCTACAGTAGTGAATAAATGATGAATATATGGGGAAAAATTAAAAGAAGGGATGAAATCATAAAAAAGGCATCAATACTATCGCTATTACTGTAAATACTTAGATAAAAATAAAAAGGCTTTATAAGATTAGTTTGACATACAAGCCCTTGCTGTTTAATGGAAGATTTAAATTAAAAATTCAAATTCTCTACATATGACCTTGAGAAAATATATTTTCATTGCAATTCTGGAATTACACACAACTGAGAGATATTTTTAATGTGCTGCTATTAATCCCCATTATGGGGATGGACAAAGACGGATTAGATCTGGGGAATTATTTGGGTTTGACTGCCAGTCTCTCACCTCCCATATAATGTATTCTAACTGCACTACTGAAGTTCCCACAGTAGAGAGTGAATATTAATTCGAAAACAAGATTGCAAGAAACCAAAAGACACGGAAATAGCTTTTCTTTTTTTACTTGTTATGTGTCACAATTAGTCCCCAGTTTGGATGGGCACAGAGTGAAGCCAAGGAAAAAGGCTGGATGCCCTTTCTAACGCCCCACTGCGGGCTCGAACACTCGACCACTACGTTGGTCTCTTATATGCCAAAAGCATCTCGCGTTCCTCAGTGGACACCCATCAAAGTGCTGACATGGCCCAACGGGGCTTGATCGAGCAAAATGCGACGTACCCACCATGTTATGGCCATTGGTATAAGACATAGATATAAATATGAATGAGAGACTTAAAATAAGATTTAATTCTTTGTTGTGATGCAATTGGAATGAAAATGCTGTTTAAAGACCATGAAAAGGGAAACTACATGACTATTGCATTTACAGTGATACACTGACCTACATTTTTAGCTCAAAGATCTCACCCCTATAATTAAATAACACAGGGAATAAGAGTGAGGGTTTCTCTTTAACACCCCACCAGGGGTGAAATAAAAATAATACACATTTTGTGTCACAAACAATCCCAATGAATGGTGACAGACATGAGCAGGTTGAACCTGGGCGATTAAGACTAGTTGCCCTTCCTAACATCCGACAATAGGCTCAAATCCACGTTAGTCACATTTTGACCTGTACGAGCTACCACTGAGCTACAGTGGCCCACAAGGGTTAAATAGAAACTGAATTATAATTTTCAAAATAAAAGTTAATAACACTCACCTTCCCTTAAGTCGTGTTCTCTAAAAATACGATAAACAATTCGATATTCCATGGAGAGGCATTCCTGGAGAGTGAGGTGGGCACCACGTTCAATCTGTTCGTAGGTTACCTTCAAGGAAGTGGGCGACATTCGGCTTAAAATTTGTACATGCTTTTGAGCCCATTCTGAACCATCCTGTTGGCAAAAAAGAAAAAAAATTCCATTTATTCAGCTACGATACACAGGGAAAGGAATTGTGGAGGTTTTCCTCCCCTTCCAAACAATGGATAAACAGTATTTAACAAAATATATACAGTACTTCAAAACAAGTAAAGACTAGTGACCCCTAGAATATTGAATAACCCCATAAATTGCTAGGTTATGTTCGTTTTTAAGCATTAACCTATGCTAACCTAATCCAACTAAACACAGCTTAACATACCCTAACAATATAAGGGGGTTAATTAATATTCTGGGAGTCGCTAGTCTTTACTTGATCCTATACTTCAATATATTAGGTCAAGAAAACAAATAGTTTACCTTTTGTAAGTTGGCTAAAATTTCCTCAACACTCCTTCCAGAAAAGCATGACTGAATTTTGGGTAGGACTGGCTGCAAGGAGAATGGCTCATTCTTATTAAAGGACGATTCCTGAAAAAGAATTCAAGGAGAAATCAAGCATAATGCAAATGGATTTAGTCCAAGTATGCAATATTTCAGTCAGTGGACACCATGGTTGAGTGGTAACGCTTACGACTTTGTTTTTCAGGTCGTGGGTTCAAGGCCTGACGCAATCTGAGGTAAGAAAGGACATTCACTCATGGTAACGATCACACTTGCAAAATGCATCGCCCTAGTCCTTAGTAGGAAAGGCAGTCCGTGACGTAAAACTGATCACAAGGAATATTTTAATCATAATACTGTAGTAATCTATGCAGCGGGGAACTGCCATAGAGTAATTAGTAAAGTGCTCAACTCGAGAAGTAACGGATTCACGTTTAAGCCCATGGCAGGGTGATTAGAAATGAATCCAACTTAATTCCCCAGTTCCATCCATCTGTGTCCACCCCTAAGCGGGGACTAATAGTGACACATGAAGTATAAAAATGTAATCTCTATGATGGCTAAAGATCTATTCCTGAGATATGAAGTAAAAAATTAAAGTTAATAATCCAATTAAAGCATTCTTGTCATAGATTAATAATGGATGCCGCTATTGATATAATAAGAATACAAGTCTATTTCAGAGAGGATTTCATTCAATGATTAAATTTCTTTTCTATTATTACTGTATTCTCTACAGATATTAAAATTGGGTTCTTGTAGTATTATAAAATATATCTAAGCCCATTCAAATATATTTAATCCAGTTTCTCAATGAGTCCTCAGGATGGTATACTTTAAGTAATAAAACATTCATATTCACATCCAAAATAACAGCAGTGTAGCCTACAAGATCAAATGTAAAAAGCCTGCATACATAGACCAGACTGGTCAAAATTTATGCTAAATGCTGGATAAGTACCTGTATAGTAAAGATGTGGACACAGTATGTAACAACAGAAAGTAAGGAAGGTCAAAAAGTAATGCATCAACAAGTACATACTAATATAGCGGCCACAATCCCACCATAACTAAACATCCTTAATCACTCCTCTTAGCACTAAGAGTAATAAAGAAAAGCATGCAGTTTTTTGTGGTCACTGTGAGATGTGCTACATTATTAGGGAATACGGTACTTGTGAAAAATCATCAATGCAACAGCTTTTAAGGGTATAAATTAATATCTTTTTCCCATATGTAAAAAGAAAGGACAATACATTTACTCTGTGCTTATTAAGAATAGCAGAAGATGCTGTACCAGAAGAAAAAGTCAGTGCTACAGTCTGTGAGGGCATTAATGTATGTCTCTTGTCTTATAAGCATACATAATATTGAGGGCTGAGAAAAATAAGCAAATAAAAGACAAATATACACCCATATACAATGTAATTTCCTATTGTTATGTAAATTTTCCTTGTGCATCATTATGAACTCCGAGTACAGTACGTAATCTTTGTATGACAAGTCAAGTAAGTGCAGTACACAGTGTATTCATGAAAGGTTATTAATGATAAAGTAATATGAAATCTCGAGTACATATTTATAGTGTAGTAGCTTCGTGAAATAAAGAAAATGTAGCTAATATACAACAACAAATAAGGAAGAGAACCAATATTTCTAAAGAGCAAAGAAACCTTATAACAGAAGGTATTCTGGGAATCCATCCTACTTTACTCATAAACTCATACCAAACTTTCTAGTTTATAATACCCTATATGTACCATATAAAAAGTAAAGGTATTGTATCAGAATATTGCTGTATGTAACCCATTTTATTTTTATTTTAAAAATTTTTTACTGCCTCCCACAAACTCTAGAAGGGTGATAATATCCATAACTACCTAAGCAGGTATTGCGATTGTAAATCATGAATCAAGATGAGTGGAACTGCTAATTCTTGATCAATTAACCCTCTTAGTTTCCTGTTACATATATCACTCCTTATTCACCACCCTCCTTTTCTTATTTTATATATAATCCCTTCCAGATCACCTATCCCTGGTTGTCTCCTACTACATATATATCCAGCCCTAATTACCTAAGAACTGTAGTCCCCTTTTACATATAGTTCCCTCCCTATTAGGCTATTCCTCATCTCTTTTTGCAAACAAATCTCCGTTCAACTAATTTCTTATGCTCCTGTTACATACAAATCTCTCCCTATGCACCTATCACTCTAATTCTCCTGCTAGATATAAATCAATTCCATCTAACCAATCTCATTTATGGTCTCCTAGCCTACAAATCCCTCACTGCTTAAGTTTTCTTCTTAGTCTCCACTTACATAAAAATTCGCCCCTCCTAACCTATCCCCTACAGTCAACTGCTATATACAAGCCCTCTACTCACTCCTCCATCTTAAATCTCTATCTACATACAACTCCCTTCTAATCTGTTCCATTTAGTGACCTGTTACATACATATCCCTACCTATCTGCATACTTATCTTTGTTTTCTTTTAAATACACAGCTTTCCTGCTTATATTCCTGCTAGTTTCCTCTGAAATACAATTTCTAACCTCAGGATGTGTTAAAGCTTGTATGTATATATATATATATATATATATATATATATATATATATATATATATATATATATATATATATATATATATATATATATATATATATATATATATATATATATATATATATATATATAGTTTATATATATTGTAGATAGTTCTTGTCTTCAGCTCATCTGTTTCAGAGAAGTAAAGGGCTTTAAATGTGTTGTGCAAAAAAGGTGCATGTAATAAATAAATGTGTCAAGGAATAGTGATATCATTTTCAGAACTTTCGAGGTAAATTTCGAACAATAATCTAGTAGATCAAGAGTTAAAAAGATGTGTATCTGTGCCTTTAAAGACAGTTCTATATACTTACATAATCGCTCTCCTACAAAGTAAGGATAAAACAAAACAAATAAAGTAAAGGTAAGTTTAGGCAAACACATATAATCAAATTAATGCAAAAAAGGCATTGTTTCAGTGTTTTCAAGTCACATATGATAACAGGACACGACAAAAAAAGGACCTTAAATTGTATTTTCTTTTCAATTTTATACTATACCCAGCTGAGACATGAAAACGGCTCCAACTAATTAAAAGAAGAAAGGCAGCGGGATTTTATCATACCCTGCACATCCTCACCCTTACTACAAGCTGTTCTGTAGCAAGTAATCCAACATGAATTCACACCAACGAGCCCAGCAGAGCAGTAACACTCCATCATACCTAGTCTGCCTTTAATCTTTGCATCAATTGTTCTGTGGCATGACACGATTTTTTTATTTTTAACATGATGCCATATCCCGGTGTAGCCAATAGGATGGTCACAGCCAAACAAATAAAGGGAGAGGCCTTATTCCACCCCTTCCATCAATATATTCTGTGGCCCCTACATGGAGACTTGATTCCACCCATTGACACTTTTTACAGTTATAAAATGGAATACATATCTAAGCTAAATAGGGAAAAATTTAAATATTAAATACGAATCAAACTCAAAACAATAATCACAATAGTTACTGGGAGATAATCAAAATAACAATAACCTTCAAGAGAAAGCAATAAATACTATAATAAAACAACAAAAATGTCAAATATCATTGTTATGAAATGAACACCTGGCAATTAGAAATTAACTTTTTCATTATTTCCATTAATCTTTTATATCTTGTCTATACAATTACAGCTATATTATTGTATATGGCATGTACTGAATATACGTCTGTCAATACCCTAGTTAATTCATTAGTAAAATATCACTTGTTATATGAGAATTTTCAAATGCAAAAAAGGGTCACAGGTGGCACGAAGAATTTATTTTTATCTGGTTGGGCAAGACAATGAAAGGGAGACAAAATGTCACCTGTAACTCTGATATTATCAATATATGACATTACTGTCTTAAAAAAAAAAAAAAAAAAGTTAGATATGCAATCTTATTCTACTGAAGCCAAATGGGTGGCCACATATATTACTTAAGTGCAAGAAGGTAGACAAGAGTAATGTTTCACACCTGATTAAAAAAGGTAGACAATAAAAACTGATCACACCTTGTCCATCCATAACCATTAATTCATAAGTTGTGATACGAAATAAAAATTCAAGAGAGGGAATAGGCATCTCCTCATGAATATTTGTTATAGTTGGCCCTTACACTACATAGGCAACATAAGAGCAACATTCTTTATCCCCTATGACTATGGATATCACTTTTAGTCGAGTCATACATCATGCAGGGAATACAAGAGAGGTACTCTTATTACCCCAGCATCATAGGTAATATCATTATCTTTTACCCCCCCAGGGAATATGAGAGATGAATTCCTTTACCCCAGCACTTTAGATAAAAACTTTACCTTTTACTCCAGGGAATACAAGAGGAACTTTTTACCCCAGCACCAGAGATAAAAATATCACCTTTTAACTCAAGAGAATACGAGAGGAAATTTTTATACCCTAACATCAGAGAAAAAATAATTGCCTTTTACCCAAGAGAATTCGAGAGAGGCACTTTTTTACCACAACATCAGAAATAAAACAAATTAACTTTTACCCCAGAGAATACGAGAGGTACTCTTTTACTCTAGAACCAGTGATGAAAATATTATCGTTTACCATAAGAACAAGACAGATATTCTCTTACCCCCAATGCCAGAGATAAAATATTTACCTTTTACGACGCACCAGAGATGAAAACATTACCTTTTGGTACAGATCCAATGTAGCCTGAATTTCTTCTGGGTATGCATTTTCCAATTTAAGCAAGGCTTCCTCCAAGTCCCCAAGTCTGGACGAATCACACATGTGTGTAGCAACTCCTGCTTTCAAAACATCCCAGCCTTTTAATCTGTGTCCTATGGAAAGAGAACAAAAAATTATAAACTTATTTAATCACTCTATCTATACGCAAACGCCATAATCCTCCTTATGAGGAGGGTGGCTGAGCCAAAGCAAAAACTTGACTCTCTGTGGGAGGAACAAGGAAAAGGTATTCTTTCCCTACCTCAGGGGTAATTATTTTATTAATAGAATAACTATATCAGAGCTCTTGGAAATGCAGTTAAAAAGAAAACTGCATAAGAATGAATAATAAAGCACGAACAAAGAAATATTCAATTAATCTGATTAAAATAAGGATATAAGGAGGACTTTATTGAATACTCATGACTGTTTACAATATAGTCTGAAATGGTAAGAGAAACCTATCAAAGAAATAAATTGAAGAATATCTTCAGTACTTATTAATATCTTGACTTAAACTGGTCACTTTCTACAAGTTTTGATTTTTTAACAATTATTAAAATTTGTAACAACTATCTTCTTTGAAAACAAATTTTCACATAAAAATAACAGAAAGGAATACCGATAAACACAGCAGAAATCCCATATTCTTAAAACTTACCCGTCAAAGCTAAATACATGCCCAGTCGACCACCTAGCCTGGGAAGAAAATGCGATCCTCCGACATCCGGGAAGAGACCTATGCCAGTTTCAGGCATAGCAAAGAGGGTTCTCTCAGTCCCCACACGATACTGCCCATGAACAGATAGTCCCACGCCACCACCCATCGTTATACCTGTAATGAGATATATAATTTCATTGCCATAGGTAAATACATATACTGTACTGTATAGCTACTCGATGCCTGCAATTCCCCTAGTAAGGCAAAGTCATAGCACACATATTCACCAGAAGCTAATATACCTCAATCACTCCTCTTAGCTCCTTGTGGATAAAGGTCTGCCACAATTCCCCCCCCAGCACTCTGCTTAAGTCATCCACAGGGTAAGTGGACAAGGATCTTCTGTTGTCTTGGATATATTTTTTTTTCTTATAGTGATGTAAATGGTAATAATTCTAAGAAAAATAATGTACCATTGCAGATATGAAAAATTATTTACACATTCCTAACATTTTAACATGGATAACACTAGGAAACTTATATTCTGTACTGTGCAGTTCTCCGTATAGATATCAGAACTAGACAGCTGTAATTTCTAAAATGATACCAATAAAAATAAAATTATCAGCAATAAAATGAAAAAAAAAAAAAGGCATGAAGACCTACCATCAATAAGAGCTATATAAGGAACATGAAGAGTTCCAATAAGACAGTTTAATATGTATTCTTCACGGAAAAAATAATTGCCAATTGCGTTTTCGTCTAGAGCCGTGTCTGCGATGGCTCTCACGTCTCCACCTGCGCAAAATGCTTTTTCTCCAGCACCTGAAAGTATTGAAATCAATAAAAAGGGGTATACAAAGGTTAAAGGTGTTCCATGAAAGGTAGAGGCAAGGGACAATGTACTTAATGTAGCCCGACTATACACCTACCACATAGTCGGAACCCAATCCTCCTCTCTAATCACGTAGACACAGTAATCTCCAGGCAATGTTTGAATAATCTGATGGGCATATACGAAATCACAGACCTCCCACTTAATTGCCCAATTTAATCAGTAATGCCATGATGATAATAAGTTTTTTCAACAGATGTCATATCATGGTGAAAGAGCAGAGAGGCCTCAACTGTAGCAAAGGTCTTAAGATAGTACGGCTTCCCATGACTTGTCTATCCTCACCATATCTGCTACTTGTTACATGGCAATAACAAATTTTCAGAGAGGGAAAATTGCCCGATTCCCTCCTCCTTCATTTCTTTTAGTCACTACTGTTTTGTGCAATGCACCAAGGTGGGTTTGAACCCACAGTACTTCTTTATTGACTCGTGTACTCTACCACTGAGCTACAGCTGCCCATAGTACATATCCAAAAATAAGTTTCTATTTCTTAATAATAAACAGCTGATGGGACTTTTGAGAGCAATTCTTTTTTATAAACTTTATTTCCATTTCATTACAATGGGTATTCGTCAGCCAGGGCAAGCCCCAACCCCCCCACTGTGATGTCCAACCACAGCAGTTCCTGCCAGTAAACAGCTTAAACTCTCGGTCTTGGACGGGGAACGATCTTTCGACCTCGTGAATGCGAAGCCAGCGCGTTACCACTGTACTAGCCAGCAGGCAAAGTTTATTTAACCAATGTAAACCATCTTAAACTGTACTGGGTGGTAGAGTAGAGCAATGAGAAAATTATGAATTTTCTGTTATCATCTGTACCTTATTTCTCAGAAGATCCACAGTGGCACAGTGGTTACAGAGCTCGACTCATGAAATGACTATCTCGTGTTCAATTCCCCTGAAGGGGATTAGGAGGGGAATCCAACATTAATTCCCTGCTCTAATCTGTGTTCACCTTGTTCAGATAGGGACAATTTGTGACATATTCAACAGTAGAATAAAATATATCAGTAATCCATTTCCAGTCATTAGAAATGAAATATAAAAATAAAATTAAAAGAACTGGAAAAGATTAAAATACAGAGACTGGAAATATTCCTCTTATCTCATACCTCATTCTTTAATTCTCTCAGCAAGCACAGTTAACAATAAGCAACCTAATTCAGAGAAAAAATTATGTGCAAACTATCAGTAATGAAAAAAAGGAAATTATATACATTTACCTATTAATAATAAAAAAAAAAAGGGGACTGGGGTAGCACAGTGGTAAAAGCACTCAATTCAAAAAGTTATAAATCCGCATTCGAGCCTGTTGCGAGGCGCTAGGAAGGGCATTCAGCCTTAATTCCCATACTCCAAGTTGCTTTTGGCCACCCCCATAATGGGGGCTATTACTGACATAAAAAGGCACACAACAACATATTATAATAAAAAATCTATCAAGTTTTATATATATATATATATATATATATATATATATATATATATATATATATATATATATATATATATATATATATATATATATATATATATATATATATATATATATATATATTGATACATTTTTTTTGGTATAATATGGTGTTGTGTGCCATTATGGGGGTGGCCAAAAGCCTCCCCATATATATATATATATATATATATATATATATATATATATATATATATATATATATATATATATATATATATATATATATATATATATATATATATATGACATACCTTTAATGATAACCATAGATTTATTATGTTCCCATTCCTTAAGGGTTGGATAAATAAGTTTTATCATGTTGTAGTTGAAAGCATTCAATGCTTTGGGACGATTGAGAGTGATGACGCCCTTGTCTCCAACCTCCTTAAACAATACATCTGGTTCTGTTGACATCTTTCGAGAATTTGTGAGCAGCGAACAAAATCGAAATCTGAATCTTGAAGATAGAATGCGAGTAATAACCATCCTGGGGCAAAAACAGAAAAAGTAAAATATCAATTCTTGAACTACTCTAATACAGTACAATTGTCCATTTAACCTGTGGGTGACCCAAACAAGGTGGAGGTGGGGGGGACTGTGACAACTCTTTATCCCCAAAGAGCTAAGAGGACAGTTCAAATTACGTTTACTTCTAGTGAAAGTCTTTGTGTTTTGACTCGACCATCCTCCTTACAAGGGGGATTGAAACCACTGTAGATGTATGCATGTACTGTAATTCATCATTCATTATAAATTTCACTTACATTCTATTATTTAACAACAGCAAAAAAATCATCTTGCAACTAAGGCTTTACGTAACAATGATATAAAGTTATGCCCATAAGTAGCCTGGTAAATTTTTACTTCAACAACAATACTGTGCTTTAAGACTAGCCAAACAAAGACAATGGAAGATGATGACACATTAATCAAAACAATTATATGTACATGCATATGAAAAGAGAGAGAGAGAGAGAGAGAGAGAGGAGAGAGAGAGAGGAGAGAGAGAGAGAGAGAGAGAGAGAGAGAGAGAGAGAGAGAGAGAGAGAGAGAGAGAATACAAATTATTTCTGCTATGTTAATGTATGATATATGCAAATTCTATGTGGTGACCTACTCGTAAATGTTACTTTTGTTAAGTCTCAAAATACCGTTTGCAAAATAAGTCGTGTGCAAAAGTTTATAATTATATATTTCTACCACTGCTATGTGAGTAGCATCTTAGACATTTCTTTTGACTGAGTCTATTTTCCGATATTTATTAAATAAAATACCTCAGAAAAAAAGTCTGAACATAAAAATGTGAAAAAAAAAAAAAAAAAAAAATATATATATATATATATATATATATATATATATATATATATATATATATATATATATATTTCAACTGTCAACTCCCCAAACCTAACCCGATCTATCCTATCCGAACCTGGGTATTTTTTTTTTTACTATTACACCCGTCTCCTTAAGATGTGATATTCATATTTTTCCTACTTTCTTATGTATTCTGAACGAATCCGACCTTCAAATTAATCGGAGGCAATTCTAAAAACTAACCTAAAAACAAAATTCTCCTCATGTGTCATTATCAGTGATTACTTTTTCAAGTTACTTTACGATTTAAGAAAATATGACTTTAAAAGCATCCTTGAGCTCTGCATGAAACATGTACTTATATTTTTACTTTGTTTGATTTAAATTAAAATAATATGAAATATGATCACCTGTATTTAATACATATAACAATACCAATAATGACAAAACAATTACCTTGGGACACCGATAAGATAAGAAGAGAATCGAAGAGTATCAGAGAATTTCGTACCACTGGAGAGGCGTACAACCAGCTGATCACATGGAATGTTCGAATGGTATCATATGGCTTCAAATATAATTTAAAATAGGGAATATTTTGCTGTCTTTGCAACACTAACCATTGCTAATTTATAATTAAATGTATAAAAACATAGAAATATAAAAATATATGTGCCATATTATCGATATAATCTCACTTGACAACAATGGAATGCTATGACGTAAGACTTACGGACACATGATTGTTGTTGCCGAGATCAAGTTTGAGTAAAACTTTGGTAAATAAAAAGATAAACGTGTTTTATATTTGCTAATAATATATCTGTTTTAATAAACATAATCATTGTCATACTTAATTTATGGATTTAATACACTTAAATCTTATAATATGGGTCATTTTGGACAAAGCTTTTACTAGTATATAATGGTTTTATTAAATATAGATTAATTAGATTCAGCAAAACCTTTTATCATATGTCAGTGAGGGGAAATTACATGGGTACTCTGGCATTTTATTAAAAACTACTACTACTTACTACTATCATCTAATGGGATAGTACTACTATAACTACCAAAGCTATTTCCAGTTACAACTGGTACTACTACTATAGTAATGATAATAATAATAATAAAAATAATAATAATAATAATAAAATCTTTGGCTAAATATGCATAAGTTTAGAATAGCTTTTTTTTTTTTCAGAACTGTTCCAGCTCCGAATCAACTCACCTAAGGGCTCAACATACCTATTGGTGTACTCCCTGAGCCTGGCGAGTTAGCTGGGATTACTATAAGTGGGAAAGCATTTGACACTGTCCCACATGGGACTCTTATTAAGAAGCTGCAAGCAATGGTTAAAATAGGCGGAAATGTCTTGGAGTGGATAAAAACTTACTTAGAAGGAAGAGAACAGAGGGTTAGAGTAAGACACTCAGTGTCTGAATGGAGAAGAGTTAGTAGTGGAGTTCCACAGGGTTCAGTTTTAGGGCCACTTTTGTTCCATGTATATGTAATTGACCTACCAGAGTCTGTAAATTCATTCATGAATATGTTTGCAGATGATGCAAAGACTGTGAAGAAAGTAAGAAGCAAGAACAATGGTAGAGAACTTCAGGAAGATCTAAGTAATCTGCATGAGTGGTCAGAAAAGTGGCTAATGAAATTTAATACTTCAAAATGTAAGGTAATGAGAATGGGTACAAGTGCAAGAAGGACCAAGCTTGAATACTCTGTGGCAGGAGTACAACTTCAAGAGACAGTGAATGAGAGAGATCTAGGAGTAAATATACTAGCAGATGTAGCCAGAAATGCATATAAATAGCATAGTAAGGGCAGCATATGCTTTCTTAGCAAATGTAAGGGTAGCCTTCAGGCACATGGACAAGGAAATATTCAGAAATATTTATAACCTATGTGAGGCCAAAACTTGAATATGCAGCCCCCTTTTGGAATCCGCACTTGAAAAAGCACATAGCTAAGCTTGAAAAAGTTCAAAGACATGCCACAAAACTGGTGCTAGACATACACAATCTAAGTTATGGTGAGAGGCTGAGGGAATTAGACTTACCATCACTCGAAGCTACAAGACTGAGTGGGGAATATGGTGACAGTCTTTAAATTCCTTCATGGCTACAATAGAGTGGATAGGGATCGATATTTTGATATGGCTGGCTCTAAAACTAGACGTCATAGTTTGAAGCTTTTTAAGTCGACTTCCTTGTAGGATGTAAGGAAGTACTTTTTCAGTGTAAGAAAAGTTGATAACTGGAATTCGCTAAGCAAGGAGGTAGTTAATGCTAACTCAATCCATAGGTTTAAGGACAGGTATGATAAGTATCACAAAGTACAAAATGGAACCGATCAGGATACGGGAAGTTACGAGCTTTGGGCTTTTCACGTAAGCACAACTAGGTAATCTCTCTCTCTCTCTCTCTCTCTCTCTCTCTCTCTCTCTCTCTCTCTCTCTCTCTCTCTCTCTCTCTCTCTTTCTCTCTCTCTCTCTCTCTTTCTCTCTCTCTCACACACACGCAATCTCAGTTATGATGAGATGCTGAGGGAATTAGACTTACCATCACTCGAAGCTAGAAGAGTGAGGGGGGATATGGTGACAGTCTTTAAATTCCTTCATGGTTATGATAGAGTGGATAAGGATCGATATTTCGATATGGCTGGCTCTAGAACTAGAGGTCATAGTTTGAAGCTTGGTAAGAAAACTTGTTTGCAGGATGTAAGGAAATACTTTTTCAGTGTAAGAGTAGTTGATAATTGGAATTCGCTAAGCGAGGAGGTAGTTAATGCTATCTCAATCCATAGTTTTAAGGACAGGTATGATAAGTATCACTAAGTCTAAAATGGAACCGATGAGGAGACGGGAAGATACGAGCTTTGGGCTCTTTCCCGTAAACACAATTAGGTAATCACACACAGTTTGAAGCTTGGTAAGAAAACTTCTTTGCAGGATGTAAGGAAATACTTTTTCAGTGTAAGAGTAGTTGATAATTGGAATTGGCTAAGCGAGGAGGTAGTTAATGCTATCTCAATCCATAGTTTTAAGGACAGGTATGATAAGTATCACTAAGTATAAAATGGAACCGATGAGGAGACGGGAAGATACGAACTTTGGGCTCTTTACCGTAAACACAATTATGTAATCACACACACACACACACACACACACACACACACACACACACACACACAGTGGCACTAAGTATCATATTTAAGGAGTCACTGGAGTCGGGGGAGATTCCAAGATGCTGGAAACAAGCAAATGTGATACCTATCTTCAAAAAGGGAAGGAGGGATACGGCTCTGAACTATAGACCAGTTTCCTTGACCAGCATAGTTTGCAAACTTATGGAGAAACTACTAAGGAAACATATCTCTCTTCACTTGGAATCCTTCAACTTTTTGTCAGTGAGGCAACATGGCTTCAGAGAAGGAAGATCAACAGAAACAAACTTATTAGAATTTTATGATGAGGTAAGCCAAATCTTACAGGAAAGAGAGGGCTGGGCAGATTGCATATTCCTAGACTTCCAGAAAGCGTTTGACACTGTTCCACATGGGAGACTTATTAGGAAGCTGCAATCAATGGCTAGAATAGGTGGAAATGTCTTGGAATGGATAAAAACTTACTTAGAAGGAAGGGAACAGAGGGTTAGAGTAAGACACTCAGTGTCTGAATGGAGAAGAGTTAGTAGTGGAGTTCCACAGGGTTCAGTTTTAGGGCCACTTTTGTTCCTTGTATATGTAAATGACCTACCAGAGTCTGTAAATTCATTCATGAATATGTTTGCAGATGATGCAAAGATTGTGAAGAAAGTAAAAAACGAGAACAATGGTAGAGAACTTCAGGAGGATCTAAATAATCTGCATGAGTGGTCAGAAAAGTGGCTAATGAAATTCAATACCTCAAAATGTAAGGTAATGAGAATGGGTACAAGTGCAAGAAGGCCCAAGCTTGACTACTCGGTGGCTGGAGTACAACTTCAAGAGACAGAAAATGAGAGAGATCTAGGAGTAAACATACTGGCAGATTTGTCTCCAGAAATACATATAAATGGCGTAGTAAGGGCAGCATATGCATTCTTATCAAACGTAAGGGTAGCCTTCAGGCACATGGACAAGGAAATGTTCAGAAATATTTATGTAACCTATGTGAGGCCAAAACTCGAATATGCAGCCCCCTTTTGGAATCCGCACTTGAAAAAGCACATAGCTAAGCTTGAAAAAGTTCAAAGACATGCCACGAAACTGGTGCCAGAAATACGCAATCTCGGTTATGATGAGAGGCTGAGGGAATTAGACTTGCCATCACTCGAAGCTAGAAGAGTAAGGGGGGATATGGTGACAGTCTTTAAATTCCTTCATGGTTATGATAGAGTGGATAGGGATCGATATTTCGATATGGCTGGCTCTAGAACTAGAGGTCATAGTTTGAAGCTTCGTAAGAAAACTTCTTTGCAGGATGTAAGGAAATACTTTTTCAGTGTAAGAGTAGTTGATAATTGGAATTCGCTAAGCGAGGAGGTAGTTAATGCTATCTCAATCCATAGTTTTAAGGACAGGTATGATAAGTATCACTAAGTCTAAAAATGGAACCGATCAGGAGACGGGAAGATACGAGCTTTGGGCTCTTTCCCGTAAACACAATTAGGTAATCACAATTAGGTAATCACACACACACACACACATATATATATATATATATATATATATATATATATATATATATATATATATATATATATATATATATATATATATATATATATATATATATATATATATATATATATATACGATAACTTTTAGTGCCTAAAATATCAAGTTTCGGATATATCTTTTAGAAATAAAATGGATAAGTTTACAAAAATATATTTTACTGAGAAATTCATAGAAAAATATATTTACATCTTTTATATTAATACAAGATTTTTTTCCAAGCAAAGAAAAACACATTTGAATTTTCTATTCGGCATTATTGCAGTAATTATATAATTTATTGTGAAGTAGAAGAATTCTCTATTTTCCATAAGATCCTGAAAACAGAAAAATAAATATATCAAAATAATGAATTATATAAAAAAAATCAATTTAATGACATGGAAATATATACAAATTAATGTGTAATTGATATTAGTACACATAATTTTATACTTTTATATTAAAAATGTATTAATTATATATTCAGAAGGCTCTTTTGAAGATTTTAGTACTATAATTATACCACTACTACTACTACTACTACTACTACTACTACTACTACTACTACTACTACTACTTCTACTACTGCTAATAATAATAATAATAATAATAATAATAATAATAATAAAAATAAAATTAAGCATATAAATAGACTAGAGAATATATTACTAAACAATTTAACAAACACAGAACAAAAAGTTATCTAATATATATATATATATATATATATATATATATATATATATATATATATATATATATATATATATATATATATATATATATATATATATATATATATATATATATATATATATATACTGCTGTGTTAACTAAAGTAATGTTGCATTTAACTGCCAAGACCTCATGTCACGTGACTTGGAGAGCCTCTACTTACCTCCACCACCGCTGCTGTGTCCACCACCAAATCCTCCTCCACCAAATCCTCCTCCACCATTGCTACCTGTGTTGGACATTAGGTAATTTTAGACATAAGTTGTATTTATTTATGTATATTTGATCGACATATTAATCTATGTATATTTAATCGACAGTCTATTCATCCTGCTTTCACCCTCTTAAAAAAAAAAATGTAGTTTTTCATTCACGTATCTAGGTTTTTCAAGACATGATTTATTTTTTTTTTATTATCATTTGCTATAATAATTTGGGATTTATTTATATTTAATTAAATTTATTAATTATATATTATTCACTTATATATTTATTTATACATATATTAATATCCTTGAATATATATCCTACTTATATAATTCTGAAAGCAAGCTCGAAGGTGAGGCATTATTGTCCATGTCTGAACTCAGTAACTGTTCCACAGTTAACTTTACACATCTAATGGTGTGTACTTGGTGAAACTGCTAAATTAAAAGAAACTACTATACGAAGGACGACATTAACCTCCCCTTCTTAACTCTAAATGGTACTGAATATTCAATTTCTTTATATATGGTTTTATCCGAAATTTATCCTCAAGTGATCAAGTATTATTATTATCATTATTATTATTATTATTATTATTATTATTATTATTATTATTATTATTATTATTATTATTGCTATTATTTAGCATTCTTCTTCTTCTTCTTCTTCTTCTTCTTCTTCTTATTATTATTATTATTATTATTATTATTATTATTATTATTATTACTATTATTATTAATTTACAGAAATCTTACCATGACCTCCAAAGCCTCCCTTTCCGCCTCCAAATCCACCACTACTGCCTCCGTGACCACCTCCAAAGCCTCCCTTTCCGCCTCCAAATCCACCACTACTGCCTCCGTGACCACCTCCAAAGCCTCCCTTTCCGCCTCCAAATCCACCACTACTGCCTCCGTGACCACCTCCAAAGCCTCCCTTTCCGCCTTCAAATCCACCACTTCCTCCTCCGAAACCCCCTTTTCCTCCTCCGAAGCCACCATTTCCTCCTCCAAAGCCACCGTTTCCTCCGCCATAGCTACCGCTTCCTCCTCCGACACCTCCTGCAAATCCACCACTTCCGCCTCCAAAGCCTCCTTTACCTCCACTGAACCCACCGCCTCCACCATGTCCTCCTCCAAATCCTCCATTGCTTCCACCAAAGCCTCCTCCAAAGCCACCACCTCCTCCATGACCGCCTCCAAAGCCTCCATTTCCCCTACTGCCGTAGCTGCCTCCTCCAGAACCGCCTCCAAAGCCACCGCCTCCAAAGCCACCACCCCCAAAGCCTCCTATGGAACCTCCTCCATGGCCTCCGTCAGCAAAAGCCGAAGCCACGGCAAGGGCCAAAGCTAAGCAGGGAACAGAAAAATGCATCTGGAATAAAAATAGATAAATAAATAAATAAAATAAATATCTAAGTATATAATATATATATATATATATATATATATATATATATATATATATATATATATATATATATATATATATATATATATATATATATCTGTGTGTGTGTGTGTGAATAAATGAATAAAATGTGTATTTAAGAGCGAATTAAGGAAATACTTAAGAAGGTACAGATTATGAATTAAAAATTCTTTAAAATTTGTAGAAAGTTTTGAAATTCATATATATCTAAATGAATAAATTTTATAAATATGGAAAGACATGAATATAAATACAAACAAAAGTATGAAAAAACTGAAAATTCTAAATACAGAAAAATGAATGATTAATATGAAAATAAGTATGGAAATAATGTACAAACCAATCTATAACATGAAATATAAGAAATATAAGAACTACAAAAATAGTATTGATTTAATATATAAATAAGTAAAGATATACACAAATGTAAAAAAAATATATTTGTAAAAGAATCTAAAAAAATAATTATGAAATTATATATATATATATATATATATATATATATATATATATATATATATATATATATATATATATATATATAATAATAATAATAATAATAAGCATGTAACCTGCCTTTGTTGCTAGGCGATTTGCAACTGATGCCGAAATAATTTCTGCGCCCTATTTATAGTTCTCAGACACGTCATAACCTTCCTTCAATACCAAGGCTCCGCCCCCTTTTTTCTACGTCACGGCGTACCTAGCAGGTACCCCCACCGCTGCCTAACCCTCGAATATTCCATTTTTCATTTTTCTCCATTTCTTCAAAACTCTCTCTCTCTCTCTCTCTCTCTCTCTCTCTCTCTCTCTCTCTCTCTCTCTCTCTCAGAGTGTCTTTCTCTCATTTAAAGACCCTCACTCAATATCATTTTTTATGTTCTTTATGCGGGGATAGTAGTATCAAAGAGTACTCCATTGTTTGTACACCATCCTCATGGCTCTCAATTTTCGATAAAGACAGTTTCGGATTTTATGCAACTCTAATATTAAAAACGAAAAGAAAAATACGGTAAAAGTAATTTTGTCTAGCAGTGAACCAAGAAAATACTGGCTATAATTCTTAATATATTACCTAATTTCCAAAAAGTAGTGTCCAGAAATTAATAATTTGTTTTTCTATGGTCATGTGGCTAGAGTATCATTTCATTTCATTTTTTTTTTACGTAAAAGACAATTTTCTTTCAAAATTCCACAATGAATATTCAATATATTAATAATCTTGTGATTCTGGTCATGAAACTTACTTCTACATTTTCTGAAAAGAAGCCAAAAGCTAATAGGAAATAGAATCCAGTTTTTTTCAAAATCTCACAAAAATATTGCAGAAATAGCTACACCTACTGCATCTTCTCTGTATTTTAAAATATTAACTCGTTTCGAGCAGTGACAGAAACGCAATAAAGCCCACCGCGGAACGCTAGGAAAGGTATCTACCCATATTTCCCCAGCTCTACAGCCTGCTTGTGTCCATTCCCAAAATGGAGATGAGTAGCAACACATTAGACAGCAAACAAAATACTCTTTTATCTACCTGGTTCATACTCCGTTCCTCTGAAGATGATTCCAGTACGAAGAGAAAGCTATGAATGTATATTTCTAAAGAAAATTAAAAATTACATATGTTTTGATATTTCTGGTCATTTACATATTTCCAGGAAACTGATAAATTAATTTAATTTAATTGACTTAATCTGTCAAGTTTTGGTATTATTCGATATTCCTTTGATATTTTTTGGTTCATGTGTCAATATTAATCCTGATCATGTGAATGGACACAGACAGATTAGAGCTGGGGAATTATCGCCACAAGTTAGGTTCGATCGCGGGTCTTTCACATCCTGAGTTGAGTATTCTAACTAATACTCATACGCGGTTCTCGTATAACAATTTTTTTTTTCTAAATTCATTCAAATATATTCCACAAATTAATAATTGTCTGTTGCATACAAAAACTAAACCATAAATAGTTAAATGACCTTTAAACTACTAAATATCTAATATTTCCTTTCAAATTCTTGAATAACCAACTTTTAAATATCTAATATTCCCTTTAAAATGTTTAAATATTTTCCAAAATTATAAATTATCCCTTACAATTAACAAACATTATATTATCATCCACTTTAGTGAGGTTCAAGTTTATAAATATTTATCTATGCTTCATATAAAGTTCCATTAAAATATTTTGACACAATTATATTTTGTCTCATGGCCATAAAGGATTAGCTAATAATTAATATATAATTTCTAAATTTCTAAAAATCTCATAATATATCAGATATTATTCTAAAAAAACTTACAAATTTGAAAAAAAAATCTTCTAAGAGTCAACAAAAGCATTTTTTACGTATTTCTTCAAATGAAGTCCATATATCGAGATAAAAAAAATATTTCTTTCAAAATTCACACATTTTTTACCTATTTAAAATATATATTTTGGTAATAAAACCCCAGGCAGCATTTCTTCGATTAATCTTTAAATATCTAAAAATCTAATATTCTTCGTGCCA
>JAXCGZ010021046.1:52500-57500 GCA_037179515.1 Halocaridina rubra | reverse complement strand
GACCATGTGAAAGCTTAAGGATTTTCTTGGATAAAAATAATCCCTTTTCATATTTTCCTTTGTGTGACCATGTGAAAGCTTAATTTTTTTCCTGGATAAAAATAATCCCTTTTCATGTTTCCCTCTGTGTGACCACGTGAAAGCTTAATTTTGTTTCCTGGATAAAAATAATCCTTTTTCATGCTTTTCTTTGTGTAACCATGTGAAAGCTTAAGGTTTTTCCTGGATAAAAATAATCCTTTTTCCATGTTTTCCTTTGTATAACCATGTGAAAGCTTAAGGTTTTTCCTGGATAAAAATAATCCCTTTCCATGGTTTCCTTTGTGTGACCATGTGAAAAGTTAAGGTTTTTCCTGGATAAAAATAATCCCTTTCCATGGTTTCCTTTGTGTGACCATGTGAAAGTTTAAGGTTTTTCCTGGATAAAAATAATCCCTTTCCATGGTTTCCCTTGTGTGACCATGTGGAAGATTAAGGTTCTCCTGAATAAAAATAATCCTTTTACATGTTTTCCCTTGTGTGATATATGAAAGCTTAATTTTTCCTGAATAAAAGTAATCCCTTTACATCTTTTCCTTTGTGTGACCATGTGAAAGCTTAAGGTTTTTCCTGGATAAAAATAATCCTTTTCCATGGTTTCCTTTGGGTGACCATATGAAAACTTAAGGTTTTTCCTGGATAAAAATAATCCCTTTCCATGGTTTCCTTTGTGTGACCATGTAGAAGATTAAGGTTTTCCTGAATAAAAATAATCCCTTTTCATATTTTCACTTGTGTGATATATGAAGGCTTAATTTTTCCTGGATAAAAGTAATCCATTTACATGTTTTCCTTTGTGTGACCATATGAAAGATTAAGGTTTTCCTGGATGAAAAAATCCCTTTTCATGCTTTCCTTTGTGTGACATATGAAAGATTAATTTTTTCCTGGATAAAAATATTCCTTTTCATGTTTTCCTTTGTGTGACCATGTGAAAGATTAAGGTTTACCTGGATGTAAAAAATCCCTTTTCATGTTTTCCTTTGTGTGATATATGAAGGCTTTTGGTTTTCCAGTGATAAATTTAAACTAATTATATCGTCCCATCAAGACAATATACCGACCGCATCATGATCATGTATTTTCAAGGACAATTTTTCCCCCCATTTTCTCTCTCATTTTCTTGTCGTGTCTTTGCATTATTACATTTCAGTCAATCACATTCATGAAGGTGACTTGTTTGACATTCTATTTTTGTCTGTGTCTTATTTTCTTATACTTCTCACTCATATTTTGTTATAATTTTCACTCATATCCTGGTATAATATTTGCACTTATATTCTTGAAGGGCTTTTCTTTGCATATTACTTAAATTCATATTATTTTTCCTACCGATAGTTTTTGATATCATCTTATCATTGATTTTCTTTAACTGTCTTTATTACATTTCATAGTTTTTTAATGATTTTCTTAAATTCCAGTGTTATGAATGTATTCTTCCATTCAGTTATGTTATTGATGGAGTGTTATGTGTTTTATATGTTCACTATTTTTTTTTTACAGATTCTTTATTTTATTTTATATATTTTCTCATATTCTGGAATGGCCTTTAGCTTCAAGAATTACATATTTATTAATAAGTATTCTGCCTCACGGAAGAAGATCCTTGCCCATAAGTAGAGTGGTGAGGCGGGGATACGTGAGAGCTTTATCCACAAGGAGCTAAGATATTCTGGTGGATGTGTGTGATTTGACTCGGCCAAACATCTACACCGAATATTCTGGCTCAGTCATTACACATCTCTTATTATCCCTTCACATCCGACAAGTCACAACACTCTCCATCTATGTTTCTCTTTTTGACAATTTTCTTTGTCCGTCCCGGTATTACACTCATAAAAAAAATGAACAACATCCTGGGATTATCTCCCTAAACAAAAACAATTATTGCTCAGAAATTTCGCAAAAATTTTGGTTATATTATCCGCACGGAGATGTCTTCCCCATCAAACTGGATTCGGTTTTACGTCACGAACTCCCTTTTCTACTAAGGGCTAGGACGGTTGCCTTCTTACGAAGGACTTGTTTTGGCCGATGTAATCGTTACCCTGAGTGTATGCCCTTACTAACCTCAGTCCGTGACGGGGCGCGAACCCTCGACCTGCCGCCTCAGAGTCGCAGACGCTACATTTTGCCACGGAGACTACGTCTTCCCCATCAAACTATCATCAGAAAAAACATCTTGTAGCATTTTTATATTACATATCCTGGAAATCTAAGTTACATATTAATAAACTACAATTTCAAATAAATATCAGAAGCTTATGTCTTCAAATACAAAAAAAGGTTTTGTGATCTTAATACATGATATCATATATATATTTCCTTTTTAGTTTTAACTGAAGGATATTTCACAGTACCCGGCCATCCGACGGCGTTTCCCCCCTCGAGCAATCCCAAACCAGGCTAAAGTCTGCGTTTTCCACAAAATACTCTGTTTTTTTTTTTTATTAGCAAGTCATTCCGTCCTTCACAAAACGCAGCATTAACGACCCACTAATCTAGACCCACTTTAATGCACCAGTAATTTAAGTGGTTTCATGCTTATTTTGTCATACAAATAGATGACTAATGATAATGGAAATCTACTTGTATCTGTCATAGCTCTAGAAAACACCGTTATGTCTTCAATGTCTGGCAAAGTCCGTGGAAAATCTATGTCGTCATTTTCACTCTCACTTTCTCTCTTTCTCCTTCCTATTGTCTATCTGTTTGTCTTCTTCTGCCCAATGTTTGTCTGTAGATAACCTGGCTTTCTACTTATCTGTTCATTCTAAATATCTATGTACGTGAATATTATCTGTCTAGAAATCATGAGAGAGAAAGAATGCTACCCTAGAGTGCCGTACAGGTCGTAGGAAGACACTAAAAAGGATAAAGAAGTGATAAGAAGACAATTGAGAGAAGAAAGAGGGAAAAATAGTAGTATAAAACCCTGTTTATAAATCCTTTGTTCTATTGATCACGACTCCGCTGGAATTACATGAAAATGGTGTATTGAAATAAGTGGGTACAAAGGCTGCATATGAAATATTATATTAATATGAATAATATGAGTCAATGTACTGAAGACTCATCAAGAGGAGAAAAAATCTTTCTCGAGACAATGAAGATGATGGAGATATCCAGCGAAGACAAAAGTACGAATGAGTGATGATATTTCGCTGTCTAGTCTCTTGCATGAATATTCAAAAGAAAGGTGGCAAGAAAAAGCATCCTTGTAAAAATACTGATGGCTGGATCTGAAGTAGAGAATCAAGGGAGGTAAAGGTGAACATGTGAGATGATATTTTAGAGTTTATAAACAGCAACGCTACTCTGTTACTTCAAACAGCATTTACAACAGACACTTCACTGAATGATGATAGAGCTTCTAACCTGTCTTCATTTTTCTGTAGGGTCTGGAACGGTGTACCTTTTCCAGCCTTGTAAAGTGCTTTGGTACTGTCGAGTCTCTTATATGATTCTATTAAAAGTGGAGATAAATTGAAAAGAAATAGAATTTACGAATAAACACTGAGACAATTAGCATATCAAAGGAAGTAAAAGGTAAGGATTTATGATGTTATTCCAGAGAAAGTTTCCAGCATAGAATATCAGGAGGTTAAAATGAAAACAGACTCTGTCGGTATAACCACTGGGTATGAAGGCGGGTATCAAGGAAGGGAATTGTGAAGTATGTGTTATGTATTAGAAAAGATAAAAAAAGGAAAGAAAAAAAAAGAGATCGGGTATAATCCCTGGGCCAGTTGTAGAGCTCCAAGGGCGGCAACTGTAACGAAGCATGATAGGCCTAGTTTTCTGTATAATGTATTAGAAACGGGAAAAAAGAGGAAGAATATTCATATAAACATGAGCTGAAGAAAGATTTTTCTGAGGAAAGTATCAGTTGTATATGTGGAGATCCATCTAAGATGGTCCAGTTAGCAGGCAGTCAAGAAATAGGAGACTGTAATTTTTTTTTTATATTAATGACAGCCTTAATAGTTGAAGAAATAAAGGTCTTATATATATAAAGCACGAGTGTGCATGTGTGTCAAAGCTGAGTGGCGTGCATTGTACAATACGTGCACTCCACACTCTCTTCACTAATCGTTCATCACTCATCCTTTCCAGGTGTCCAAACCATGTCAACACTTTCTGATCTAACCTATTAGACAGCTTCATTCCAACACCCGTTCTCCTCTGCCTGACATCCTCATTTCTTACTCAGTTGATAAGGCTTCCTTATGAGTGCATAGAGAAACATTGAACCTCTAATGTTATGAAAAAGTTTCACAGCTTAACTTAAAAGACACTGAACGAATTTTTCATTGCCCAATAAGATTTTACTTCCAAGAATCTTTCCTTATACAGAATAAGGAATATATCATCATTTAATTCACTGTTAAAGTAAATTAATTTCGATCCCTATTGATAATTTAGTGGATGTAGAGCCTTATTCCTATCAAAGAGGTCCCGAATTCAACTCCCTCAAGATAGCTTGTACAGCTTCTCTTCTCTAGTCATCTGGGAATATAGAAGTGTTTGTGGCATCCCTCGTGTGGTAATATCCCCTGTCAACTAAGCAGGCTCAGTGAGTACACCATTAGATGTCGGGAAAACTATAAATATAATTTTGCATACACACAAACACACGAGAGAGAGAGAAAGAGAGAGAGAGAGAGAGAGAGAAAGAGAGAGAGAGAGAGAGAGAGAGAGAGAGAGAGAGAGAGAGAGAGAGAGAGAGAGAGAGAGAGAGAGAGAGAGAGAGAGAGAGAGAGAGAGGAGAGAGAGAGAGAGAGAGAGAGAGAGAGAGAGAGAGAGAGAGAGAGTACAGCCTTGCTCTTTATTCATGAAACCTTCACTACTGTAAATATATTTGAATTAAGAAAAATACTTGTGTAACAACTCAATGCTTCATTGGCAAATGGAAAAGGAAATTATGGGTGGTAGAGAAGAAGGAGGAAGAGAAGAAGGAG
>JAXCGZ010021046.1:35000-42500 GCA_037179515.1 Halocaridina rubra | reverse complement strand
TTGGTGGGCTTTAGGAAGGGCATCCAGCTTTAATTCCCCAGATACAACCTGGCTGTGTCCACCCATAGTAAAGAAGACAATCTTTCCACAAAAAACTGTGAATTGTTGAATAAAATATATTTAACTAAATAATTCTAAATTATAAATTTTTTTTAATAATGATTTTATATAATTTCTTCACAGTTATGGCAATAATGTTAAATATGACTTAATAATAGTACTGCTAAAAATAGTAAATTATATAATTTCCAAATAATGATTCAAATACTATACTTCCATAGCAACATTTCTAAGAACAAAATTTTTACTAATAAAGTATATAATTTCCTAATAATAATAAAAAATACTCCAGAAATGCATTTAAATTATTGTTAATAATATTGAAACATTTTCCTAACAAACTATGCTATAAAAATCTTCTTGACTGCATATTATAACTTTTATTTCATATATTTTTATTTTCATCGGCAGATTATTATATAATCTAATAACTCATAAAAATATAATGGACAGTCTAAAGTCATAAAATATTTCGAATCTCCAATGTGTGCATGTATGCATGTGTGTGTGTGCGTTATATTCTTGAACCAATGATTGAGAGAATGTTGAACCTTTCCATTGCAGGGGGTAACAGCGGTGGCTTCGGAGGTGGCTTTGGAGGTGGACACTCCGGCGGCCGGGGTGGAGGTGGTAAGTTCTATCCATTATTGAAAGTCCAGAAAACTTTATATGTATTTTGAATGAAAAAGAGGTTTGGAAATATATATATATATATATATATATATATATATATATATATATATATATATATATATATATATATATATATATCTATATATATATATATATATATATATATATATATATATATATATATATATATATATATATATATATATATATATATATATATCTTAAACCTATATATGAAATTATTTCAAAAATATTTAGTACTATATGAAATCACATAATGAAGTAACTGGCTTAGTTATAAACATAAGACAGCAACATACATGCAAGGATTGATAGATAGAGAGATAGATAGATAGATAGAGAAGGAGAGAGTTGTTCTTGAAATATAAATACTTAAATACTTAAAATTGCTTAGAAAATTCAAAACGATTCGCAACCTATAAAACTTAAACAATTATTACCATTCTTATTATTATTATTATTATTATTATTATTATTATTATTATTATTATTATTATTATTGTTATTATTATTATTTCAGGTTCCTATGGAAAATAAAGGGCAAAAGTAATTATTATTAAGGATCAGCTAATTCCTTCTACATCGAAGCTCTGCCATTTATTCCATTACTGACTCTCCAACTCCACTTGGGACAATTCCTCATACTGTTTTCTATGATTTTCTGCAATATTTCTAATTTCTTTTCCATCTATAATAAATAAGTCAATACAGAGTGATTATATTTTTGTATGGTCTACGAAAATAAAAAGATAGTTTTATAAAAGTTCATTTTCTTTTTAACCGCTTCATCTCTTGGCAACCACCACACCTACCCGTCTCAATTTACTGTGCTAGTAGGTGCGGAAAACCCCTTTGGTCCGCGTTACTTTACCAAAGAGAGCCAAAGATAAGAATGTGTATTAGAATTTTGGAGTCTTGCTTTTCTTGTGCGAAATAATGGAAGAGGTGACACAGCAAACCGAATCTTGTTTTAAAAACTGAACAAGATATAAACTATCAAAAGAGGCAAAGATGAGGATTTTTTTTTTTTATATAATTGTGACACCAGGACGGGCCAAAAAAATTATAAAATAAAACAGCCCTCATCGGGCCTGGGCACGAAGAATACATAAAGTAAAGAGAAACAGAGATGGAGAGTGTAATGGTTTGTCAGATGTGAAGGGATAATAAAAGATGTGTGATGAATATCCAAGAATATTGCTTGAAGGTATTCAAGAAACTTTTTTTTTATGAAATATCAGAAAAAGATGAAGAGGGAGAGACTGTGGATGCTGTGAAGACTAGCAAACCCTGGGGGGTGTTCAGGATTATTCATATTTACATGGCAAATCACATAACTTAACCTAATCAATCTTAACTTAATCTAACCAAGTACTGGGTTACTTAACTATACATGGGGTTCTGGAAGTTTATTTCTCTTAACTAGATTCGAGAATACTGCTGTAAACACCTCAACAGTAGTATAGCATCAAGGAAGGCAAAAGTAAAGACGTAATACATTTCCAAAGCTTTATCACTACTATAATCCATTGGACGAGGAGAAAATTTGGACGAAACACACACACACACACACTGGACCGGACACAGTATCAACAGGTTGCAAGGATCATCAAATATCTCGGTTTTTCCCATCAGGGGGTTGGCACAGCTGACACGTATCCATACTCAATTTCCTGTGTCCTAAGTCACACAACATCTACCCTCATGTCCTCCCTCACCACATCCATATGCCTAACCTTAGGCCTACCTCTCCCTCTTCTGTCTGGGACCTCCATCCTCAGCATTATTCCAACACCATACCCCTAATCGCTGCAAAACACACAATCAAACCACTTTAGCGTCGCATTTCTCACCATGTCTGCCGTCCCTCTACTATAACAGGGGGAAAAGCCTAGTGTCTCATATTAATCATCAGAATACTTAAAAATGGAGACATTATCTGGCCAAAAAATACTTGACCAAAAACAAGGTAAGAAGGGATGTATAAGTAAGGATATGGCAGAGTATTCCAGAACTAGTCTATAGTAGGACTCATTAGAAAAGGTGAAAGAGACAAATATTTCTCTAAACACAAGTGGTGAAACTTAGCTCTTGTTGCTGTTGTTGTTGTTCCGGTTTTACGTCACGGACTCCTTTTTCTACCAAGGGCTAGGACTGTGAGAATCAAGAGTTATTGGTCGTTTTCTGTGTCACTACGGATCTTCATTCGAGAGAAGGTGGATACAGACGGGTCGGAGCTGGGGATCTAAGCTGACTGTTCTTTCCAACGTCCAGAGGTGGGTTTGAACAAGGGCATATCACTCCCCGAATCGAGCGCTCTAACCACTGCGGTACTGCGGTTCCTGTTTATGAGTCAAAAGTAAAAATGAGAAAGCATAGTATATATGGCTCCAAACGTTGCATAAATTAAATCCAAACGTGGAAGTTAGGAAACTATCATAGTCAGATATGAAAGAAATGGATCTGTGTACAGCAGTTTAGTCTACGTAAATATTTTAGTATAGATGTGATTAATTCCAAAACTCTAACCTCTATGTGTCCACCCCATCCGAATAGAGATTAATAGTGACTTATAGTAACAACAAAAAATAAGTTACTTTGATAAATATTAAAAAGGATTAGCGAGCAAGAAATGGTAATATACAAAGTATCATAAGGCTGAGAGTGAGAAGAAAAGAATACTAATAGACTAGGCAGATAAGCAAATGAAGAAGGGCCTTAGCATCCGATAAGCACATGTGCGCACACAGGACAAAGCTTCCCTGTGAGTAATGTGAGAAGCCTAAAGGCTCTTTACATTTTTATGATAAATGGTCCACGTCTAAACTTAGCAGTAAAAGATGCATTATATCAGTTTAATATGTTTTTTCGTTTTGGAGTATTTGCACAGCTGCGGCTGTCGAACCCCACAACAGAAGATTCTTTCCTGCTTACACAGTGGATGACCCAAGCAGAATGGTGGTGGGGGGATTGTGACAGCCTTTTCTTTCCTAAGAGCTCAGAGGATGGATAGATATATATTACCCTCTGGTGAATGCGTTCTTTGACTCGGCCACTCACTTTACAAGGAGGATCGGGGCCATTTAATAGGTATGCATATGTATGTAAATTCTCTAACTCTGGGTAATGCGCTGAAAACAGATTTTTTTTTCAATCCATGAGGTCAAGAGTTCAACACCAAGATAGTTAGTGAAGTTTCTCCTCGGCAGAGCTACTTGTTATTAAGAAGAGGAAGGTAATGGCATCCCTCATTTGATTATTACCCACTGTCAACTCATTAGGCTCAACGAATACATCATTATATAAAGGAATCTATGGTAATGGTGCTGTTACGAGTATAGACTTAGATATCTGCGAAATATATATATATATATATATATATATATATATATATATATATATATATATATATATATATATATATATATATATATATATGGTAGGAAAAGACCTTTAAATAAAACAACGAAAATATATATTTAAAAAGTCCTTTGTATATTTTCGATGTTTTATTTAATGGGCTTTTCCTAGCATTTTAGACTGTATGTTAACAGTTCAGTGTTATTAATATATATATATATATATATATATATATATATATATATATATATATATATATATATATATATATATATATATATATATATATATATATTATATATATATATATATATATATATATATATATATATATATAATTTAAACATGACTGTAATATAATTATAATAATATTACATACCATAAGATATCATATAAAGAAAAAACAGGCTTTGCTGTTAACAAATGATATACAGAAGTTGGAGAAGATGCAAAGACAGAATATATATATATATATATATATATATATATATATATATATATATATATATATATATATATATATATACATATATATATATATATATATATATATATATATATATATATATATATATATATATATATATATATATATATATATATTAGAGAGAGAGAGAGAGAGAGAGAGAGAGAGAGAGAGAGAGAGAGAGAGAGAGAGAGAGAGAGAGAGAGAGAGAGAGAGAGAGAGAGAGAGAGAGAGAGAGAGAGAGAGAGAGAGAGAGAGAGAGAGAGAGAGAGAGAGAGAGAGGAGAGAGAGTCAAAGTCAAAGTCAAAGTCAAAAACTTTATTCCATCAAAAATGGCTATTACATGATAATTAATCTAATTACAAATTACAATGTAAAATGTCAAAATAAAACAAATGAAATTTGCAAAGCACAAATCAAAAAATTTACACATTAAAATATGCATACGTACACTTCGTCTACCCAATGGGAGGATAATAATGAGACTAAAATCACTTATTAAGTAGGTGATTTAAAAGATGAGATTTAAGTGAGGGTAATGTTTGGCAACTTCCTAAGTTTGCGGGTAAAGAGTTCCAAAGTCTCGGGCCCATTACATTTAAGGCTCTTGCCCCAATATCAGTGGAAGTTCTGGGCACGTAAAAAGAATTCTGATATCCGGTGTTGACGTTATTGATACGCACTTGATTAACTGTTGGCAATGAGAAGAGCCATTCCGGTAATATTCCATGATTTATTTTAAAAACTAAAAGACAGATATTATATATGAACTTCATGTCCATCCTTAGCCAACCCAATCTCTCAAAGAGGGGAGTCACGTGATCATATTTATGCACCCCCCCTATGGCAACTCTTGCAGCAAAATTCTGGAGCCTTTTCACTCGTAACATCTGGGTCTTAGTCGTGGAACCCCAAACACTTAGACAGTAGTTGAGAATACTTAAAATCAATGTTTGTACTACAATTACCCTACAATCAGGCTCGAATCTTTCATAGACTCTGTTCAAGTAAATAAGGGTCCCGTTCACTTTTTTATGTAGTTCATCGATATGAAAATTAAATGTCATGGTACTGTCCATAATAACTCCTAGATTTTTAACCTTATTAGATGGGAAGAGTGAAACATTGTTGAAATTTATACTGATGTTCTCAGGAATGCGGGACAGGTATTGATTTGATCCAAAAATAACGAATTTAGTTTTATTTTCGTTCAGTAAAAGACCATTACTGTTAAAATAACTTTTGGCACAGTTTAATATATCTTCAGCCCTTTTTAAGATTTCAGGAATTCTATCAATGTCAGCAGTAAGCATAATCTGGGTGTCATCAGCATACATAACAAGTATTCAATCTCTTATAAATTGAGAGAGAGAGAGAGAGAGTACAACCTTGTCTTTATTCATAATACCATCATGACTGTCCATATATCTAATATAAGAAAAATAATTGTTTCATAACCAAACACTTCATGGTATATGAAAGGGGAAAAATACAGGAGAGGTGATGAAGGGGAGGGGAGGAGGAGGGAGGAGGATAAAAACGTAACGGTAGGTCTTGAAGGGCGGTACTTCAGATCCGAGTGGGAGGAGCTAATGCGAGTAAGCAAGGTTAAGGTGTCCGGAGTATAGTATATATATGGATTTATTTCCACCTGATGTCAGACAAGAACGTACTTGCCTAAAATAAATAAGGTTTGTAAATCAATATAGTTTTGTAGTTCTGCTAAGCTTGATATTTACTGACTGTATAGACAGAATATGCAGTGGCTCCTTTAGAGAGCTACTAGTTATAACTATTTACCAGGTACACTATCTGATTGATCGCCGTAGCGCAGCAGTAGAAAGACCAACTCGGAAGGTGACTGTCCCACGTTCGAGCCCATGACAGGGCAATAGGAAAGGCATCCAGCCTTAATTCCCCAGCTTCAGTCCGTGTTTGTCCATCCCTAAATTGGGTCTAATAGTGATACATAAAGCTATGTGCACATTCTACGGATATCATGTGCAGAGTACATAGACAGTACGTACTGCAAGACGGTAAAGAGGCACTTGGTTAGTACAGTGTACATAGGTACAATTCCCGCAATCCCTCTTGCAATAGGTGTGACTGAGTCAAAACACATGCATTCACCACGCACATACTGTAAAGAAAACTTAAAGTTTACTTGCTTTTATTTTAGTAGTTAAGGACTACGTAATGCTTGCATATATGTGTGTTTCTATCTATCTATCTATCTGTTAGTCTATCCTTAATATATCTAACATTCACCTACCAAAGTTACTGTCTGTCTGTCTAGCTACATGTATGTTTCTTATATATTTGTTAGTCTATCAGTTAATCTATATATTCCCTTATTTATATATGCATTCCTGTTTGTAGCAAATATGACACCATTCCAATATACTGAGACTCTACTGGAATAATTTCCCTCTTCCAGATGCATTTCATGGTCCCTGCTCTGGGTATGGCCATCTTATTGGCCACAGTGGCGGCTGACGGCGGCCATGGTGGCTCTGTAGGAGGCTTTGGAGGTGGCGGTGGATTCGGAGGAGGTGGTGGATACGGCGGCGGAAGTGGTGGTGGTTTTGGAGGAGGACATGGTGGAAATGGAGGTTTTGGAGGAGGATTTGGAGGAGGCAAAGGAGGCTTCGGAGGTGGACACGGAGGAGGCTTTGGAGGAGGAAGCAGCGGCGGATATAGTGGTGGAAATGGAGGTCTCGGAGGAGGACATGGTAGTAGTGGTGGCTTCGGCGGTGGATTTGGAGGAGGTAAAGGAGGCTTTGGAGGAGGACATGGTAGTAGTGGTGGCTTTGGCGGTGGATTTGGAGGCGGTAAAGGAGGCTTTGGAGGAGGAAGCAGCGGTGGATACAGTGGTGGTAATGGAGGCTTCGGAGGCGGACACGGTAGCAGTGGCGGCTTTGGTGGTGGATTTGGAGGAGGCAAAGGAGGTTTTGGAGGCG
>JAXCGZ010021046.1:22500-32500 GCA_037179515.1 Halocaridina rubra | reverse complement strand
TGAAGAATACAGAAAATGAGGAAATGTGACGAGGTAAAGTGTCTAATTTAATGTGTTAATAATATGAAGCGCTTAGGCCTAAGCCTAGTAAGAAAATGCAATGAAAAGTATCTGAGCATAAAGACGAATACTGTACTCCATGCATGGACGAACAAGCACCCTGTACAACAGGAGAAGTTAAGAAAAAGATAAATAAAACTGATTTCTGAACTTCTTTCCCTGATTCTTTGAAGCAGATATGGTTATCATTATCATAAACGCTTTAAAGATTCCCTTATCATATAAGAATGAAAAGCATGGGCTATGCTGACACGGAGGCTCATTGGTAGCTCGCGCTAGTCAGGAGGCGGCTGACGCGAGTTCGGGCCACCGCTTAAGCTTTTTTGTGTCCATTCAAAGACACGGGGACTAAGTGTTACACATATACAACTCATGAAACTATTTTTTAATGGGATTGTGGGACAGGAATTTCTTTTATCTTATTATAGCTCAAGTTCAAGTTTCTGGGCCATCATAGATTCCACACATACACTGTTAAAGAATATCTCTGAGTCTACTGAGGTGACAGGAACTACCACTCGAAGGTCACCAACATCTTTTCCTTCTTATTCACAAATGGATATGTCTACAGAAACTCCAGGAGTCCTCTTGGATTATTAAAATCTAGACCTCTTGGTTGGAAACCAAGAACTGTATCGACTGAGCTACTGGAGGATTTTTACTGATAAAAGTGATCACTCTGGGGACCGCGGTAACACAATGGTTAGAGCACGACTAGGGAGGAGACAGACCTGCAATTGAGCTGATCGCTAGGCGTTAAGAAGGTCATTCAGCATTAATTCCCCAGCTCTAACCTGTCTGGCGACTCCCATTCGAATGAGGATTAATAATGACATTTAAACCGGCACATATAAAAATTGATCATGCGACTTTGAATATTCTTTCAGCATGTCCTTTTCTTATTGTGTATCATTAACTCATCTCTGCCTTGTCCTTAACCTTTTACTTTTCCTTCGTCTGAATGTGTTTTTCGTCCCGGGCCTTTATTTATGAAGGAAATATTCTTGCCTGTCCCGGTGTCACAGTCCTAAAATAAATTCCATGCTCAATCCTGCGCGATGATTTTTTCGTTATCATTGCGAAGGGAGAGCTGGAAAACTCCAGGAATGAATAAATCTAATCCTTCTTTAGATTTCTATAGGATCGACCTTCAGTATCAAGACAAAATGGAAGAGGACACTGAAGGACAGGTTCAAAGAAAACTTTTGTAAGTACTTACAAATTTATTTATTTATGTATATACATACATACATACATATATATATATATATATATATATATATATATATATATATATATATATATATATATATATATATATATATATATATATATATATATATATATATATATATATATATATATATATATATATATATATATAGAAAGGTATTTATACAAGATTAATCATCCATTAGCCAATTTTACTGACTGTGCTTTGAAAGGTTGAGCTCTAACATTAATGAAAAAACTAACAATTATATATAAACATTACTTTATTGATTTCTAACATTTTATTGCCATTACAAATATTAAAAAAAAATATATATTTCATAAAATCCTTGTCAATTTTTGTCGAGTCAGCAGAAGTGACGATTTTTCAAAACTGAGCATCTGTATGAGGTTGATAATCTGCTTATGAAGGAGAACCATTCCAGTACTTTACTTGCCATAGGAACCTGGAATAAAAAAATAAAAATAAAATAGAATTCTGTGTGTTCTTTGCCGTTCTGTGTGTCACCATTAATCCCCTTTCAAATGGGGGTGGACACATACAATTTGAAATTGGGGAATTGAGGATTAAAGCCCTTCCTAACTTATCAAGAGATGATATTATCAGGTTTGCTCTTGGGTAAGTTTAGTTTACTGTGATGTTTTTTTTTTCAGATTATGAAATTCTATGAAATTCATATTTACTTACTAGATGGTACTTTAATGATACTTTTTGGTACACAATCTAGAATTAAGAAAAAATCAATCTAATATAAATAATTTGTTCCTTATATTTGCTTTTATTTATATAGAAACTCTCTAATCCGGCAAAATAATCATCTGAATAATTTTAGGAGAGGAAGCTTACCGCCAAAGCCACCGAAGCTGCCTCCGCCAAACCCTCCACCAAAACCACCATTTCCTCCTCCTAATATTCATTAAAAGAGAAAAGACATTATTCTAAATCAAAAAGGAATACTCTGTTATAAATATAATTTTCCTCTAAAATAAAAAGATAAAATTTACATCAATTTACAATATTTTTCATTTCACAAAAATTTCGCTTCACTTGCCATATCCTCCAGAACCACCGAAGCCACTTCCTCCAAAACTGCCTCCTCCGTGGCTGCCACCAAAGCCACCTCCAAAGCCACCATTGCCACTACCGTATCCACCACCTCCAAAGCCGCCGTTGCCACCGCCGTATCCACCACCTCCAAAGCCGCTGCTTCCTCCACCTCCAAAGCCACCTCCTCCAAATCCTCCATGGCCACCTCCAAACCCACCATTTCCACCTCCATATCCTCCCCCAAAGCTACCTCCGTTTCCTCCAAATCCACCATGGCCACCTCCAAAGGAGCCAGCACTAATTGGAGCCACAAGGAGGGCCAAAGCGAGAGCAGGAACCAAGGAGCGCATCTGTCGATAGTTGTAAATTTCTAATTTCCAAGCAGCAGATCTTAAATCGTATTCCACAATACACACACACACACACACACACACACACACACACACAGACACACACACACACACACACACACTTACAACATATAAATGTTGTATAGAATTTAATAAGAATACCTTAAAGAATGTAAAGGTTGAACTAATATATCCAGATCGTTAAAAAGTCGACTAAATAGGGTGGGGACAAGAAAGTGGGAATCCCCTTATTAGTATATTCCTCTCAGACTTAAATTTTTTGCTTTGACTCAGCCATTCTCCATATAAGAGGGATAAGGGCCTTTGTCTGTTTGTTTATATATATATATATATATATATATATATATATATATATATATATATATATATATATATATATATATATATATATTATACAAATTCACTTAATATGGTAATACCTTATTTGGAGTGGAGTGCCTAAATGTAGACTGATGATCTTCTATGATGGCCCTTCCTTATATAGTGCCAAAATAAAGGAGTCAACAACCTTGATTTTCATTATAATCTCGAAAAGACCCATTTTGCAATCTGATTTTCTGAGTCATACTGTTCTGTCTAGTATATTTCGGCTCTTGAGTTGCGGAAGTGGGTCAAAATAATTCGTGTGTAAATTCCATTTAATAATAAAAAAAATAATAAAAAAAAATCTGCATCGACGTCTACATTAGGGGTTCCCAGGCTGGGGTGCCATCACCCCTCAGAGAGTGAGATAGAAAATTTCAGGGGATCTGTTATTTTGGGTAAAATTCGTCTGCAATTTCATAAAATAAAGAAAAAAAACTTCTGCATCACTGTCTATATCAGAGGGTCCCAACCTGGGGTACTCGCGCCCCTAGGGATGTGATATGAAACGGCAGATGGTATAGTTAAGAGTGGCACTGTGCCTCTTGAGTGATGAATCTCGAGTCATCACTCGGCCACATGAGACTTCACAACCAGTCTGTGTCCACCCCCATTCGAATGGGGGGGGGGATTAAAAGTGACACAAGTAAAGAACAATCTATATGTGATATTACGTTTATAGTGAGTGCGAATATTAAGCAAACATTCCCTAGGAGTGTGGGGCATAGAAAAGGTTGGGAACCCCTGGTATACATGGATAAACATCAATTTGTAAGTTAATAGCTAATACAATATTGAATTTCTTGTGCAATTACAAAAAAACACACAAACATACACACACGCACATACAACACTATTCACATATGCTTTTCTAAACACTTTTATCGCTTAAACAATGCCCTGATGGTCCTTGAATGCAATCAATGATTCGTTGTTTTTCAGTATTTTCTTCATTATATATATGCCTTTGTTGACTATTACTAGACCAGACAGTGAACATCGACCCCACATAAAAGTGGGAAAAGATGTAGACAAGAAGAAGAAGAAGACCAGACAGTGTCTATCATAGAGGATACACTGAATATGTAATATAATGTTCAACAGGCACACACACATGTATGTACGTAAGTATGTGTGTATGTCACTCACATTGTTACGATGTATGTAATACAATCTTCAATATTTGTTTCGTGTTTTCAGCAGATACACAAAAGCGATCAATTAAGCACACTGTTGCGTCATATATATATATATATATATATATATATATATATATATATATATATATATATATATATATATATATATATATATATATATATACATATATATATATATATATATATATATATATATATATATATATATATATATATATATATATATACATATATATATACACACACACACACAATCCGATTTCAGTCTTGGAATGGACCGCCTTGTAAAATAATTAAAGCTAAAACATTGTGAGTATATACTACACATTTACGTCAAGAATGGTAAATATATCATTTTTTTTTTATTAGTTTAAAATAACGTGACTTAATTTACCTTATAGTTTTGCTCTGTTACCTATAGATCTGACAAAAACTATGATTTCTATATCTATATACATGATCCCATTTCCCCTTATAAGGGGGGTGACCGAGCCAAGAAGCACAAATTCACCACGATCCACACATACCTCACGCACTCCTCTTAGCTTTATATATATGAAACCAAAATAAAGTAATATAAAATGAAATATAAAAAACCAAAATAGTATAAAATAATATTAAATTAAATTAAACAAAATAATAATAAAATGAGGAGTCATGTCCATTTCAAGAATCGATCCATGAGTACAGCTTAATTTTTTCAACATAAACATTACAAGGGGGGGGGGGATCTTCTTTGTGGTCCAATTTAGTTTTTGTGAAGGTCAGCACGTGGCTTATTTGGAAATTCGGCCGAGTCTATGAAACGATGACGCAATCTTGTGTTTTGTTCTTTGCAGTTTTGAGTGTCAGTATAAATCCCCATACGAATGGGAGTGGACACAGGCAGGCTGGAGATGGGGAATTAAGACAGGATGCCCTTCCTAGTACCCTGCGGTGGGTTCGAACACGGGTTTGTCTTTTCCCGAGTTGAGTGCTCTAACCACTACGCTATCGAGGTTCCAAAAATAATTACGCAATCAGGATTGCTTCCTAAAACAAAAACAAAAAAGATAACTTGAGTTATCTCTTTCTCTATCATTCTCGGTTGTATGAAATATTTACGTAGTCATATAATATTTATTTTGTATAAAATAATATGACTTAGTATAAAATAATAGAAATAATAGTCAGGAAACTCGTCAAAGTATGCGGAAAGCCAGTCACATAATCTTAGTCAGAATCTAACCATCCGCGATTAGTTTAAAATGATGCACCTACCATTAAAACACTGTATGTGCACATAAAAAGAAAAGATAAATATATATTGATGTAATTTAGATTAAAATAAAATTCTGCAACCTCGATAAAAAGTCTTAACTGCCAGAATGTATTTTTTTTTATCCATCTATCCACAATTTACTAAAAATGATTTCGTGGTCACGAAAATGATTATATATCAATATCATTCACCAGGTGATTTCACAAAAATTGATATATATATATATATATATATATATATATATATATATATATATATATATATATATATATATATATATATACCAATAACCAGCAACCGCGACAGCGCAGTGGTTATAGTGCTCGACTCGGGAGGTGATAAACCCATATTCTAGCCCACTGCGAAGCGTTAGATAGAGCATCAAGCTTTCATTCCCCAGCTTCAACCTGTCTGTCCACCCCACTGAAATGGGAATAGTGAAATAAAACAGCAATAAACATCAATCACCATAAAGAGAACCTAGGAAAGCTCATCTCATTATCCCAAACCAGTCATCACGTTCCGAGATAAAAATGGCGGAAGAGAGGACCATCCATGATTCCAAGGGCTCTAAAGAGGAGACGTTACAAAGAGAATATTCAAATTTCTTGGTTAACAATGGAGCTGAGAGATAAAAATTAGGTAGAAGTGACTACGAGCTCAAAAAAAAAAAAAATAGTGAGAATGGATGCTTGATGGGCCAAAGTCGTAACTGAAAAAAAAATCCAAATATATGAATACAAATTGAAGGGGAGGTTAATCTATAAAAAAAAAAAATCCTTTGGACAAGAGAAGAGTCAAAGTTAAAGTCAGAAAAAAAAATATATAAAATTTGTTGGGCTGACTACGAGCTTAATAAAAAAAAAATAAAAACTCCTGAACAAGAATGAAAAAAAAAGCACTACCGAAGATGTGACTTTTTGGTTAATAAAGAAGATATGTTAGAAAAATGCCAAAATTATCTCTTAGATATGATGTTGTAATTAACAGTGATTAAATCCAGGGAGTGGCATTTTGGATAGCGATTGTCATATTCATAGGTAAGTTTCAATACCTGATCTGATAAGTAATCATTTTCAAATTGCCGCAATCCCCTTGTACGTGGGTGGTCGAGTCCAAGAACACACCCACCCATTAAGCCAACCCACAACAAATTCTCCTCATAACTCCCTGAGGATAAAGGGCTTCTTAAATTCCCCTAAATTACACTGCTTGGGTCATTCACAGGTAAGTATGCAAGGATCTTTTTTCATATATATATATATATATATATATATATATATATATATATATATATATATATATATATATATCACAATGAAGCTAAGATATGAACAATACTATTTGTGGATAATAATAGGTCTACAAGAAGAAGCTAATTATGTGTCTTAGGTTCGAGTCGCAGCTAGGGGAAAATATGATTCACATATTCACAAATGTTAATGTGTTTATCTCATTATCATTGATGTCTATACAGCATGAGACTTAAATTAAATGCGTAAACGAAGCCACGAGAGATGTTGGGAAGGAGCTGTAAGATGAACAATATATTTCAGAAAGAATGCGTGTATTCCCTAGTGTAGCAGTTTGATGTGAGGTTTGCTTCTTCTTTTAGACCTTAAATTATGTATTTGATTGTGCCTTGGCACATTATGTGTCTTAGGTTCGAGTCCCCACCAGGGGCAAAACATGATTCATATATTTTACACACACACACACACACACACACACACACACACACAGATATATATATATATATATATATATATATATATATATATATATATATATATATATATATATATATATATATATATATATATATATATATATATATAGCATTTATTCACGAAAAGCATGTGAACTTTATCATGCTAGTTCTCCTTACAGTAGGATTTTGTGACTAACAATAGACACCATTGTTCCTGGGTTTGCCATCCTATTTCGTAATCTGCTTACAACACCCTTGCAATTCGTCTTCACATTAGTAAGCAGCGTTGCAGAGATTATCTCGCAAGAAATTCATGCTGGATTTGTGATTTTGGAAAATTGTTGCATTCCTCTTTTTCTGTGCTTGTATCACTTTAAAAAAACATCAGCAGTATGTACATATAAAGTTTACGAAATCATTTCAATTTTTGTTGGTGTAGTCACCGTGGCTCAGGCGGTAGCGTCCGCAACTCTGAGGCGGCAGGTCGAGGGTTCGCGCCCCGTCACGGTCTGAGGTTAGCAAGGGCATGCACTCAGGGTAACGATTACATATGCCAAAACAAGTCCTTCGTAAGAAGGCAACCGTCCTAGCCATTGGTTGAAAAGGGAGTCTGTGACGTAAAAAACATGCTTTATTTCAATTTTTGTTGGTCTTCCTTTTCACGGTGGCTTGAGTTGGCACACGCATACTCACACACACACACACACACACACATAAAAACACACCGACATATATAAAGGATGAACCAGGTGAAAAGTTGAAAAATAAAGTAACTTCCTTCTCGCTAAATCCTCAGTCATTCTTGTCTATAGAATGAAAAAGCAACAACACTTATTTGTTCGTATATTACCGAAGGTAAAGTCAATACATCGCATACTGCCGGCAAAATGGCAAAAAAATAATAATAAAATGAAAAATAAAAAATACAAAATATAAAGGTTAACTCGCGTTTACATAGTCTGTTGCTATATAGATTTATTAAAGCGTATTTCCGTGTTATATAAAGGCATTAAAAAGATCCCCCCCCCTTTTTAAGCCTATTTCCGTAATATGAAAAGGCATTAAAAGATCCCCCCCCCTTTTTAAGCCTATTTCCGTATTATGAAAAGGCATTAAAAGATCCCTCCCCCCTTTTTAAGCCTATTTCCGTGTTATGAAAAGGCATTAAAAGATCCCCCCCTTTTTAACCCTATTTCCGTATTATGAAAAGGTATTAAAAGATCCCCCCCCCCTTCTTAAGCCTACTTCCGTATTATGAAAAGGCATTAAAAGATCCCCCCCCTTTTTAAGCCTATTTCCGTATTATGAAAAGGCATTAAAAGATCCCCCCTTTTTAAGCCTATTTCCGTGTTATGAAAAGGCATTAAAAGATCCCCCCCTTTTTTAAGCCTATTTCCGTGTTATGAAAAGGCATTAAAAGATCCCCCCCTTTTTAAGCCTATTTCCGTGTTATGAAAAGGCATTAAAAGATCCCCCCCCCTTTTTAAGCCTATTTCCGTGTTATGAAAAGGCATTAAAAGATCCCTCCCCCTTTTTAAGCCTATTTCCGTGTTATGAAAAGGCATTAAAAGATCCTTCCCCCTTTTTAAGCCTATTTCCGTGTTATGAAAAGGCATTAAAAGATCCCCCCCTTTTTTAAGCCTATTTCCGTGTTAGGAAAAGGCATTAAAAGATCCCCCCCCTTTTTTTAAAGTTACGTTAGGTTAAGTAAAATGGATTTAATTAAGTGAAATTTTATCTGAATAACTTTAAAAAAATATATAAAACAAATGTAAAATAAAATATAAAAACATATGAATGACTGGTATTCATTGTTACATTATGAATGATGATATGTTTACTATAAAAAGATGAATGAAATATACATAATGAAAATAAATACATATACAAATGAAAAAAATTAGAAAACAAAAGCTTTGTATTTTATAAATAAAATAATTACTGAAAATACCTTTGAAATTGAATAATAAAATTGTATCAATAAATTATATAAGGAATATATATATATATATATATATATATATATATATATATATATATATATATATATATATATATATATATATATATATATATTCCGAAATATAAAAAATCCACCCAGGAAGTCCCGCGTTCAACTCCAGAAAAGTAATTTAGGGATGAGGCGAGTGTGATGGTATCCTTTGTGTGCTGTGATACCCACTGTCATCTTACTGGCGAAAAGAGTACGCTATTGCATATATATATATGTATATATATATATATATATATATATATATATATATATATATATATATATATAGAGAGAGAGAGAGAGAGAGAGAGAGAGAGAGAGAGAGAGAGAGAGAGAGAGAGAGAGAGAGAGAGAGAGAGAGAGAGAGAGAGAGAGAGAGAGAGAGAGAGAGAGAGAGAGAGAGAGAGAGAGAGAGAGAGAGAGAGAGAGAGAGAGAGAGAAATTGGATGAATAATAAGAAAAGACCATAAATAGGCAATAAACTACAGAAATTATAAAAGTAAATTAAAAAAAAAACATAATTACGACAACCAAAAACAACAACTATAAAAATTATAATAATAATAATAATAATAATATTATTATTATTATTATTATTATTATTATTATTATTATTATTATCTATAGGCAGCTCCTTCGATCTTCACATGAGTTCGCAATTTCCTACTAACCAGATAAGTTTACGGTCTGTCGCTCTTCCTAACACCTACCTTCCCCTTTTATTCACACTTCTGACCAGTAACGGGTTGAGTTGGCCTGCTCCCCAGTGCATGGAGAAATAATGCTTTCGATATATTACA
>JAXCGZ010021046.1:12500-17500 GCA_037179515.1 Halocaridina rubra | reverse complement strand
GAAATAATTGTTAATTAATCTGGATATTGACTGCCCACCAAAATACGGAGACCGCGATAGCGCAGTGGTGACATAGCTCGAATAAAGAACTGATAAACCAGCGATCGAGCCCACTGCAGGACGCTAAGAGGGGAGTCCAGCTTTTATTCCCCAGTTCCAACATGTCTGTTTCCACCCCCTGTAATAGGGTTTAAATGTGACAAAAAACGGAAAAACAATAATTTGCGCAAAAAATATTTAAAAAAAAGCTGAATTAATAATTATTTTATCAAAGTCAAAATAAGAGGTTTTTGCACTGGCTGCAATGTATTATTATTGGTGTCTATTTAAGACAGTGATGGAGAACCGAGGTAGCGCAGTGGTTAGAGCACTCGACATTGGGAGTAATAAACCCGCGTTTGAGCCCACCGTGAGGCGTTAGGAAGGGTATCAAGTCTCAATTCATCACCTCCAACTCACCCGTGTCCACCCCTCTTTGAATGGGGAATAATAGTTTTACATAAAAACGGTCTAAAATAACATAAGTGACCAAGTGTTGACGAGCTGTACTTTTTTCATTTCACAGTAATTAAGGGTCTGAAATAAAAAATAAACAAAAAATAAAAAGATATAATTAGTATGTATTCCTTACCCCCTCTACAGTGGATGGAAATATACTTAACCTTTCAAATACCATTACTAAATTGGCTTCTCAAAAAAAGGGGGACCGCGGTAGCGAAGTAGTTAGAGCATTTGATTCGAGAAGTGACAAAAGCGTGTTAGAGCCCAGCGCGGGGTGTTATTAAGGATATCCAGGTTTAATTCCCCAGCTTCAACCTTTCTGTCTTCCACGTCCTTAATAGGCATTAATACTGACACAGAAAACGGCGAAAAATCGCAACAGCTGCTTTAAAAAAAAAAAAAAAAAAAAAAATCATGCTCCCGGAACAAATTTGTAAACGAAATATCACTAATATATTTTAGAGTATATTATCTGCCATTTATCATCAACTTAGTTCAGCAGAGAGGTTTATGTGTACTCATGACTCCAAGAACATTGCCGCTAGAAGCATTACGTTCCAAAAGAGTCATCCACAGCGAGAAGGTTAAGATTAAGTGACCGATCTAAGAACGATCCAAAACCCTCAAGTATTCAAGGATGGGAGGGCCAGGAGAACAAAGGTTCTCCTATCTCTTCTGCTGTAGATGCAAATAAAATCTGTAATAGATCCATCAGTTCCAAAAGTCTGGGTCTCCTGGCTAGTGGAAACTGCTGATTAATTTACGAAGTATCGAATGTATTTATGGAGTGCAAGATCCGGTACATGTTAAAGTTATCAGGGTTTCGAAACCTGGGGTGCACGAACCACCGGAGAGGTTCGAGATGGACTATCGAGGGTGTGATAAAGGAGGCTGCTGTCCTTTAAGTGATGAGTCAAGAGTTATAAGACTTGCAGCTGCCAGAAATATATATATATATATATATATATATATATATATATATATATATATATATATATATATATATATATATATATTATATATATATATAATTCAGGTGAAGAGATTTGTTAAATCTACAGGAGAAGCTTTCGCTATATGCTCTCTTCAGCAGGCATGGTGATTTGAGACGTAAATTATCCAGTCCTCTCTGTTACTATTCCCATATATATATATATATATATATATATATATATATATATATATATATATATATATATATATATATATATATATATATGAATGTATGTATGTGTGCATATATATAAGTTGCAAAAAATACGCACACAGAGGCAAATCAATTCTGTCAAGGATCATTTCATGTGAAATGTCTTTTTGTCTCGATAAATGAAGTTTTTATGCAGAGTCTCCCTTCAAAGGGGATATTTGAAACCTAAAATATTCCAGTCTTAAATAAACTATATACTCCATTTGAATGGTAAGTGTGTGTGTGTGTATGTATATCCTATATTTAAGTAATTAGGATAGAAAACTAAAAAAAAACTATATATATATATATATATATATATATATATATATATATATATATATATATATATATGATATATAGATAGATAGATAGAGATAGATAGAATGAAAGCTAGATATACATTAGCAAGCTAGATAATAGATAGATGGATAATTAAAGATAGATAAATTAACATAGATATATAGATAGATAGTCACCCGCTGCACTCAACCAAATGGAAGGCGACGCATTAATCCATAATTCTTTTTCTTTTTGGACAAAAGCCACGAAGGAAATAATAATTCAGTGTTCGAGATATTCTCTTATTTATTGTCTGTATAATACATAAGTACAAAAATAATAATTTCACACATATAAAAATACTCTTTATGTACACCACGATGATTAGGATACATATATATTTTAAGTGAATATGTATTATCAGCTGGCTTTAATATATATATTGATCTATTTTCCATAGGAACCTGAAAATAAAAATAATAATATTAGATATGTGTTATATATATATATATATATATATATATATATATATATATATATATATATATATATATATATATATATATATATATATATATATATACTAAATAAGTTGTGCAGACTATCAATATAGGCAAAAGAGTATCACCGATAATAATAATAATAATAATAATAATAATAATAATAATAATAATAATAATAATAATAATAATAATATAATAATAATAATAATAAAAAAAAATAATAATAATTAGATTAACGATTCTCACCTCCACCGAAGCCGCCTCCTCCAAAACCGCCTCCACCTACAAAAATCATGTCATGGTTAAAAAAATTAGGTTTAATCTGAATTATAAAGTCATATTGCAGTCCAATGTAAGAAGTATTATATGGGATGTAAATTAATATTTGCAGTGATCTTACCGTGTCCACCACCACCGAAGCCTCCGTGTCCTCCTCCAAAGCCACCGCCTCCAAATCCTCCATGGCCACCTCCAAAACCTCCGTTTCCACCATATCCACCTCCTCCGAAGCCACCGCCTCCAAAGCCTCCTTTGCCGAAGCCACCACCTCCGAAACCTCCTTTGCCTCCTCCAAAGCCACCGCCTCCAAATCCTCCTTTACCGCCGAAGCCACCTCCTCCGAAACCTCCTTTGCCACCGAAACCACCTCCTCCAAAACCTCCGTGTCCTCCTCCAAATCCTCCACCTCCGTATCCACCTCCTCCTCCAAAGCCACCACCTCCAAATCCTCCTCCTCCTCCTGCATTAATTGGAGCCACTAGGAGGACCAAAGCTAATAAAGCTAATGTAAAACGCATCTGTAAAGTGAATAATTAATTCATTTAATTAATTAATGAAATTAGATTAATAGGTGTTTAATCTGAGATTAACGAACAGTTCAATTGAATACAAGTATAATTAAAAAAAAAAAAACATAACATGGTTTCTGGTTTGAGGCTTCAAACAAAGCGTTTTCAGTTTTCTTATGGCTCGACTAAAAAATGAAACCATTTTTTTTAAATTAACAAACAATGTCTCTAACAATACCGACTATGGCGTTGAAGTGTCTAATAAAACATTTTTTACTGTTTCTCGAGATGGTCTTAAAAAGTTTTTATTTTATTTTAGTTTTTTAATTAGTTAAAACACATTTTTTTTTACTCTACTGACTTACTATATCATGAATATTGTTTATCTACTGGCTCCATACATCTAATAGTTTGCTTAATAAGGGAGTCAGAATAAGAGCAAAATGCTTGTCTGTTTGTGCGAGAAAAAAACATAAAAAAGGGGATTCCAGTCCCCCTGCTCCACCCCATTTAGTCGACTTTTACGAATGGGAGGAAGTACTCTTACCCTGTTCAGGGAAGTACTGTAAGGACCCAAACTCGGGACCCTCCATCCTGTCTCTCCAAAACACCGACTAAGTTAGGAGTTACTGAGACAATTGCAAAAAGTATAGTTCTATTTTATGCTTAACTTGCTACTCACCATCATTAATGGAGATATTTCAGCTGCTAACTGACTAATAACAGCAACCAACAGCCTATTTATATTCAAATTTCCCCATTATAACCTTCATTTCATCCCCCTATTTTAACACCCATTCACGTAACCCCCCCAGTTACTCCCATTTTAAGAGTGCCTTCGGTAACCTCTTTTCCCTCAGTGCCAATAAAACAGAAGTAAGGTCAAAAGTGTCAGAGGAAAACTTCCTTAAGGGAGATCGCAACGTCATCATCCGATGCCAGTGGCGGCCATCTTGAAAAGTCAAAGTGAAAGCAATTGAAGTTACGGTGCAATTTCCTTTCATGATGATGATGATGATGATAAGGATTGTGATGATAAAGAATATGATGACAATGATAATGATGATGATGATGATTATTATTATCATTAATACTATTAACTAAACATAATAATAATAATAATAAAAATAATAATAATAATACATACATACATATACCGTGGCTGTTTCCCCTTTAAAAGTGGGGGTAGCCGACATCAAAAAAGAAACAGTTTGGGGAGCAGTTATACTCCCCTCTACTCTCCCTCTTCTTTGATGCCTCACAGGAGGTTGGTACAAGGGGGGGGGGATTCCCAGTCCCCCCGCCCCGTCCACTTTTAGTCGCCTTTTACGACACGCAGGGAATACGGTGAGGCTATTCTTTGATAATGTGCCCGCCCCACAGGACACTTGATCAATGCAGCATTCTTGGCACATGCTTTCGCGGCCAAGCTCCACATCCAAACCTGGAATGAGTTGAGTAAAACTAACCTATCAATGAAGACATTCTTGGCAAATGCTTTCGCTGTTGTTCGTAATAATAATAATAATAATAATAATAATAATTATTATTATTATTATTATTACTATTATTATTATTATTATTATTATTATTATTATTATTATTGCCACAATATTAACCACGTCAATAATAATAATAATAATAATAATAATAATAATAATATTATTATTATTATTATTATGCAAGCAATATTTCACATGGTGTCTCAAGGTTACAATATAACAGTATTCAATACAAAAA
>JAXCGZ010021046.1:0-7500 GCA_037179515.1 Halocaridina rubra | reverse complement strand
TGAATATTCTCTCTCTCTCTCTCTCTCTCTCTCTCTCTCTCTCTCTCTCTCTCTCTCTCTCTCTCTCTCCTAGCATATATATATATATATATATATATATATATATATATATATATATATATATATATATATATATATATATATATATATATATATGCACACATATCTGCATGTGTGTTTACATTTTTGTATGCATACAAAAACACCCAACAAACCTTTGTTAACAGTTGCTTAGAAAGTTCAGATGTGATATACAACACCTTAATCGAAGCTGTTTATATATCCGTAATATTGGTACAGCCTTCAGAATGTGTCCTCCGTCCCTCCCATACATCATCCATGAGTTTAAGAAAGATTTTTTATTTTTTTTTATAAAAATCGAGTGAAAATGACTTTGTATATAATTTGCAATAAAATTATTTGAAAGATTTTTAACATTGAAAATAAGAAGAAAAGTCAGAAAATCATTGCGAGATTATAAATTTAAGCGACTGAATCACTAAATTACAAAATGTAAAAGAGGGATATAATAATGTGTATATATATTAGCAATGTTATTGTGATGATAATAATAATAATAATAATAATAATAAAAATAATAATAATAATAATAAAAATAATAATAATAACAATAATAATAATAATAATAATAATAATAATAATAATAATAAAATAATAATAATAATATTAGTAACAAAATTAGAATAATGTGAGTAATTATTATTATCATTAATATTATTATTATCATCATCACTATCACCATCGTTATTAATATTATTATTATTGATATTATTATTCTTATTATTACTATTATTATTATTATTATTATTATCTTTACTACTACTATACTACTACTACCACCACCGCTACTGTTATTGCTTTTACTACTACTACTACTACTATTATTACTACTACTACTACTAATTGTAATAGTAGTAGTAGTAGTAGTAGTAGTAGTAGTAGTAGTAGTAGTAGTAGTAGTAGTAGTAGTAGTAGTACTACTACTACTACTACTACTACTACTACTACTACTACTAATAATAATAATAATAATAATAATAATAATAATGAATAGCTCCTTCAACATGCTGGGCATACAATGTTAAGTATTTCACACATCAATTATCATGAATCTCCCTCTTATTCTCCTACGATGCGCAGGGATTACATGGGTAGGCTAAAAAAAGTGAGAGAAAAAAATACCCAACCATTTGACATCACCAATACACAAAACACTTGATTTACAGACCACTTCATCTTTAACGACAGAGACGTGATTTTTGGATGTTTGAATTCGTGATTGATGTCTGAATGGCTCCAGGTGATTTAGCTTTTAATAGAGTGATTGATTGATTGATTGATTGTAAATTTAAATGACTGAAGCTTTTAGTGAGTAACTTGCTGATTGATTGAATGTTTAATTGATATGTAAAGAATATATATATATATATATATATATATATATATATATATATATATATATATATATATATATATATATATATATATATATATATATATATATATATAAACAGACACACATACACTCACACACATCCATATATATATATATATATATATATATATATATATATATATATATATATATATATATATATATATATATATATATATGTATATATATATATATATATATATATATATATATATATATATATATATATATATATATATATATATAACATATATACATTTATAAGGGATAGGGTGGTCGAGTCGAAGCATATCCATTCACATACCAAAGAATATACCCATCTCACTCATTTTAGGTCAATGGGGATAAAAGGCCACCACAAGTCCCCCTCCCCTACACTGTTTAGTTATCCACAGTGTATGTGTATTTTGCCAAGAGATATACCAGAAAATAATCTAAAGGTGTAGTTAATGCCTACCTATGTAAATCAATGGATCGTGAGTGTGTAATGGTTTCGAATTTTGATTAGAGGCAATTATATATATCCTTATCTGTAAATGTGTGTCTTTGACACACTATTATTTAAGGGTAGGCTAGGTTAGGTTACTATAATAATTATATGGGAATAATTTCCTACCTCCTATGCAAGCGCGCAAACACACACACACACACACAGAAATGTTTTGGAATGGATAAAAACTTACTTAGAAGGAAGGGAACAGAGGGTTAGAGTAAGACACTCAGTGTCTGAATGGAGAAGAGTTAGTAGTGGAGTTCCACAGGGTTCAGTTTTAGGGCCACTTTTGTTCCTTGTATATGTAAATGACCTACCATAGTCTGTAAACTCATGCATGAATATGTTTGCAGATGATGCAAAGATTGTGAAGAAAGTAAAAAACGAGAACAATGGTAGAGAACTTCAGGAGGATCTAAATAATCTGCATGAGTGGTCAGAAAAGTGGCTAAGGAAATTCAATACTTCAAAATGTAAGGTAATGAGAATGGGTACAAGTGCAAGAAGGCCCAAGCTTGACTACTCGGTGGCTGGAGTAAAACTTCAAGAGACAGAAAATGAGAGATATCTAGGAGTAAACATACTGGCAGATTTGTCTCCAGAAATACATATAAATGGCATAGTAAGGGCAGCATATGCATTCTTATCAAATGTAAGGATAGCCTTCAGGCACATGGACAAGGAAATGTTCAGAAATATTTATGTAACCTATGTGAGGCCAAAACTCGAATATGCAGCCCCCTTTTGGAATCCACACTTGAAAAAGCACATAATTAAGCTTGAAAAAGTTCAAAGACATGCCAAGAAACTGGTGCCAGAAATACGGAATCTCAGTTATGATGAGAGGCTGAGGGAATTAGACTTACCATCACTCGAAGCTAGAAGATTGAGGGGGGATATGGTGACAGTCTTTAAATTCCTTCATGGTTATGATAGAGTGGATAGGGATCGATATTTTAATATGGCTGGCTCTAGAACTAGAGGTCATAGTTTGAAGCTTCGTAAGAAAACTTCTTTGCAGGATGTAAGGAAATACTTTTTCAGTGTAAGAGTAGTTTATAATTGGAATTGGCTAAGCGAGGAGGTAGTTAATGCTATCTCAATCCATAGTTTTAAGGACAGGTATGATAAGTCTAAAATGGAACCGATGAGGAGACGGGAAGATACGAGCTTTGGGCTCTTTCCCGTAAACACAATTAGGTAATCACAATTAGGTAATCACACACACACACACACACACACACACACACACACACATATATATATATATATATATATATATATATATATATATATATATATATATATATATATATATATACATATATATATATATATATATATATATATATATATATATATATATATATATATATATATATATATATATAAACATCAGTCACAATCCCCCCCCTTGCAAGAGGATGACCAAGGCAAAAAAAACCAGTCATTCATGAGATGCTAATTCACCCAATCTTAGCTTGGCTCATCCACAGTGTAAGTGAGTAAAGTTTTTCTGCAGAAGAGCAAGTTTATTTTTGCCGTAGATCCAGACTGAGGTAGCTGCTTCATCCCCACCACTTCATCTCATGGCAATCCCCCTTAACACCCACCTATCCCAGATTACATCACTGAGCAGGTGCGGGAAAATCCGCATTATATATGACCTTCATCTTTTGGCCTCTAAAACTTTATCATATATCAAAATCAGTTGTAAATTCACAGTTATATAAATTTGCAATAAAATCAAATGATGTAAAACGGTTATTTTGGTTTACGTAAAATATGAGAATTAACCAGAAACCACAAAATAGGAGAGGAAGATATTTTTAGGATTAAAAAGAGGAAAAAGACACTAAATTAAAAAGACAAAGGAAAACAGAATATAATAGACACAATGGAAAAAACAAACAAATATGATAAATACAATAAGAATATGATAACATAATGCACACAGGAATATAGCAAAGATAATATATAAACATTTCTAAATAAAAATTGAAAAAGGAGAAAGATATTTTTTTCTATTGTTAATTTTTTTTTACAGTTAATTAGAATGGAAGATGTTCTTAAATATCAAAGAATATATACAGAAAAAAAAACTTTCAATTAAATAATATTAAAACTCAAGAAAATCTTTATTCTTTTTCTATCTTAAGATTGAAAAATCTTCAGGGAAAACACACACACACACGTACGCACACACACTCTCTCTCTCTCTCTCTCTCTCTCTCTCTCTCTCTCTCTCTCTCTCTCTCTCTCTCTCTCTCTCTCTCTCTCTCTCTCTCTCTCTCTCTATATATATATATATATATATATATATATATATATATATATATATATATATATATATATATATATATATATATATATATATATATATATATATGAATATATATATATATATATATATATATATATATATATATATATATATATATATATATATATATATATATATATATATATATATGAATATATATATATATATATATATATATATATATATATATATATATATATATATATATATATATATATATATATATATATATATATATATATATATGTATGTGTGTGTGTGTGTGTGTGTGTGTGTGTGCAATCACCGAGTTGGTTTGTAGGGTTGGAGAAGGATTCATAGATATGCAGGAGATGAATATTGCAAGTAATATGACGGAACGTGTGGCAGAACTCTCCAATGACGATTTGGAGTTTATGTTGCCAGCATGTTAAAGACTAGTAATAACTAGTAATAACTAGTAATAACGTTTTATGTGTCACTATTAATCCCTATTATGGGGTGGATACAAACATGGTGGAGTTGGGGAATTAATCCTGGATGCCATTACTAATGTCTCATTTTGCCACTTAAGAGATGTGCATCGGTAATGGAATAGTTAAGATAAGATACAGAGGAATCTGATCCAAAGCTGGAGTGTCATATAGAGTTCTATAAGGGTTTCGATCCTTTGTTTCATCTATGCCTAGAGGAGTCTAAAAACTTAGGGTTGACTCAGTTAATCAAACCAGTTTGAGAAAAATATCTCCAATAAAGTCAAACACTCATGATGGTTCTGATAAGAAAGGAGGATTCAGCAGCCAATAAACATTTGGATCTGCCATCAATCTTGTCAACTTCATAAAGTGTACATACATATACGCACACGCACACACAATTAGGTAATTGAACGTCAAAATTATACACTAAAGTTTATTGCAATATTTTATTTGAGTTTATTTCCATTAATATGTACAATCATCATAGAAATTTGGATGAAAATAAATTAGGTAATTTTCAAGAACTATGAAATTTTCAATGAAAAGATATAATATCAAAATAAAAATAAATATATATAAAAAAGTTTCAATATATAAGTTTTTGACATGAAATATGTAAAAATGAAACATAATGAAAGTCATATTAAAACAAAAACTTAAGAGTCATAAGAGTGGGTATCTATTTTTTTTTTTATTAAGACAAGGACGTATATCACCGACGATGCTTTCCATAATGAAAATAAAAAAACTTTTTTATTTGCCATAGGAACCTGAAAAGAGTAATAAATAATAGTTAAGGTTTATCTATCTATCTATCTATCTATCTATCTATCTATCTATCTATCTATCTATCTATCTATATATATATATATATATATATATATATATATATATATATATATATATATATATATATATATATATATATGTGGACCGAATATACCTTGTAATGGGTGTGGCCGAGTCAAAGCAATACCGCCTATTCATTATACAAGCAATATACAACATCTGTAAAGTGACTTGATTCTACTGTTACCTAAGATAGAATCTATAAGCATAAACAAGTTATCTTTAAAGGTATCAATAAAAACCGAAATATATATTTTTTCATTTAAAGCTTTTGAGTATTTTTTGACGTTAAACATTAAAAAAAGGCATAAGATTACCTCCAGATCCTCCACCATTTCCTCCAAAGCCACCACCATTTCCGCCATGACCACCTCCAAATCCTCCACCGTTTCCGCCACCATATCCTCCGCCTCCTCCGGAATGACCACCTCCAAAGCCTCCACCGTTTCCTCCGCCTCCAGAATGACCACCTCCAAAACCGCCTCCGTTGCCACCTCCAAAGCCACCGTTTCCTCCCCCGTATCCTCCACCAGAATGACCACCTCCAAAGCCGCCTCCTCCGAAACCTCCCTTTCCACCTCCTCCTCCTCCGAAACCTCCCTTTCCACCTCCTCCTCCTCCTCCTCCGAAACCTCCCTTTCCACCTCCTCCTCCAAAACCTCCCTTTCCACCACCTCCAAAACCTCCACCTCCTCCGTGGCCACCTCCAGCACTACAAGTGGCCACCAGGAGGGCCAAAACTAAGGATAGAACCGCAATATTCATCTGGAAATGAGGAAATTAATATTGTGACATAATATATAACGAAAATTGAAGATTTTTTTTTATATGGCATTACTGTATATATATATATATATATATATATATATATATATATATATATATATATATATATATATATATATATATATATATATATATAAATATATATATATATTACTTTGCTATTGGTTGACAACTAGCTGACAACTGCTAACTGGGACCATCTTTAGTCACTTTATATAATGCAAAAGTGTTCACGACGACCTTCTTTCTCTAACCTCTAAAACTCTCGTTTATTAAAAACTGTCTCAAAGTCACGTCAATTTCATATATATAACTGGTCATAAAGTTTATTGACGAAAAATATTAACCCATAACTTAATAACACTAAACGTAAATGAGAACAATTATCCTGAAGTCAAATAATATTAATGTAATAACATGGTCTTTCTGTTATTCTAATGCATTTGTTATTCAAAGCTATATGAACTTCAGTAATAGAGGTTTCTGATCATGTATGTATTATTTACTTATGCAATTAAATATCTTATCAAGGGATTAAGTTATTGCAGTGTTAACCACGCCTCGTCCATATACTTTAAATATGATTTTTTTGTTTAGTTCAATCAGGCTTAGACCTATTTGATTATAACAGTTTATATATATATATATATATATATATATATATATATATATATATATATATATATATATATATATATATATATATATATATATATATATAGAGAGAGAGAGAGAGAGAGAGAGAGAGAGAGAGAGAAGAGAGAGAGAGAGAGGAGAGAAGAGAGAGAGAGAAAGAGAGAGAGAGAGAGAGAGAGAGAGAGAGAGAGAGAGAGAGAGATTATTTGAATAATTTCAAATGATTAGATTTGAGGATTTACCTAGGTAAAGTTTCCAATTTTGTACATTCAGACTTTATAAAACTTCAGTCAAATAAATGATCAATTTTGAACAAGCTATTTCTCCAAAATCATAAATTTTGACGTAAAATATCTATTAAATCTTAAATATTTAGCATCGTAAATCCATAATAATTATATATTTTCACGCCTTAAATCTATAAAATTAATCAAGTTTACAACTTATTTACTAAAAAACCCCCCAGTGGAATTTTGACGTATTGAATCTATATATTATA